>OOFC01029100.1:0-82340 GCA_900323345.1 Pseudochromis fuscus | reverse complement strand
CTTTGTTCCGACGCTTTGAACTTAAACACCAGTGTTTCTCATGTATTAACGGCACAAAGCTCGTTAGCTTTTTACAAGCTAGCAAGCTCCGTGCTGCCGATACATTTAGCCTCGTCACATCAGACCCGGTCAGAGTGGACCACATGAAACTGTTCGAATAAATTCAATAGCGACTTATAGACAGGAGCGCTTAAGAGTTCGGAAAATACAGTAATAATAAATTTACAGTGTCTTTGTATGTATAGCATGTCTTGTGTGTCTTGTGTGTCTGTGTCTTGTATGTATAGCAGGTCGACCAACATTACAGAGCCCATAATCAATTAGTAACATTCAAGCTGTTACCTTGGAAGTTAGACATTTGAGATGTTTCACTAATTAAAACAAGCACCTTACTTTAGCCCCACCTGATACTCGTCAGCAACAGTCACTTATGAAAGTGACATTGCCAGATGCCAGCCCTTCACACACACATTCCCTGTCTGCCTCGACTCTATATTATTAGATAAAGCTAAAAATAAACACAAAGTTACCCAGATACCATGTCTCTCAGAACAAGCCCCTTATTCTAAACAACCTGGTTTCCACAGTGCTGGAGATATTTCACTCTTAACCAGTGTTTTGAACAGACCAGTGGGTAACAACGTCCTGAAAGCCATTCTGCTATTGTTTAATACTTATCGTTGAAGATGTTTACAGTAAGAACATAAAAGCCAATAGTAAATTGCATTGCAGTCCTTGTTAGTCAGCTAAGCAAAGATGTGAGAAGAAAACTCATTTATTATTTGTAAAAACCCAGAAGTGATATTTATTTTGCATGCTAGGGGTAATAAGCAGAATAGTCTGATTACACAAAGGACTGAATTCAAGGTTCTGAGTCTCTCAAACTGGGATATTACACTGACTCTAAAAGAAACAAAGGACAAACTAGCATTTCCAAAACTTTTGTGAGTTTTTTTTTTCCAGCTCCAGCTCTTCCTGTGAGATGCTGTGAGATGCTGTGAGATGCTGTGAGACGCTGTGCCATGTGTGAGGTGTTTCTCAGGGAGGGGGATGGAGAATAGAGGGAGGGGTTGATTCCATGACTAAAACAAGCCCGGAGGGTTCTCCAGATGCCACATCTGAATAAATGATTCTTTTTAATCAATAAGTCATCTACCCTCTGTGAAGAGAACTGAGGCTGCACAATCACCCAAGATAAATACGCTCACATCCATATATATCTATATACCCCTGCATAAAGACACATTCATATTCATAAAAGAGCGAGGAACAAAAACAGAGACTGACAAACTGTTTTTATGATGTTAAAATCCTCCAGGATAAAGCAAGCTGCTATTCACACAATAAAAACTGTTTCATCCCAAATGGGATCATTTTATTCAGAATTCAAATCAGACTTTAGAGGTAGCTGAATAATATTCACTGTTAATTACTGCTCAAATTAGATGCAGTACACAGTCAGTGGGTGCATACAGAGACACAAATATTTGTTATTTGTTATTTAAATTTGATCAGCAACAGTATGTGGAAATATATGTGCTGGGCTATAATGAGGTGGTGCATGGATGAACAGCAAACAGCAAAGTGAAGAGTAGGATTGAAAATGTGAAGTAAGAGAAAACATGTGCAGAATGAAAATATGATCCTCATTTTGATTTTTATCCATGGACAACTCATGACAACTTTTCTGACCTTCTGTTTTGTTGCTTGTTAATATTCATGTCAAGTCGTCATTGAAGCAGAGAAGAAAACAGTGTTACTACTTTATGGTGATCTAGACAAGGTTTTTATCTGTTTTTTTTTTTTTGCAATCCTTTTTCACAGCAAAGATTTTTGACTTGTCGTATTAGAAAGAGCGCAGGTGTTAGTAATAATGTAGCAATGACTCTCGAGTCCCAGTAAGACATGACAGTGTGACAGTGAGCCACCATGTACAATAGCTGGACCCTGAAACTGAACAAAGCTCCACTCTGATTCATTTTATTGTTTACAGCTGTGCTTTTCTTATTATTACATGTAAAAAATATTTTCTGTGAAAGAGGCTGGTTTGACTGACACTTGCCACAGGCAGGATATATGAATTAAAAACCAAAAATAAATCAGAACAAGCTGTAAACATGCCAATAATTTCTCACAACACTGAAAAGTTATAGCTGGTTGTTTATTGCTTCATGACGTGTATTTCACTGATAACTTAAACTGTGTGTTTACCTGGAAATTACGACAGTGACACTGTTTCATGAATAATTATTTATGTGCATGTTATCAAGACTTTTGATTAGTGTTATCCAAAATGAAGGGAAAACTAATTAAAAACATTATTCACATTTATATTTGTTATTATGCTCTAAAAAAACTTCTACCACTTTTTAAAAAACCTCCTCCTCTTGCTTAATTAATATTCTGTTTGTGGTGTTTGAAATCTTTTTTTCAAGTTGTTATTTGTCTCTGAAACTGCACGCACCCAATTCACTGGTCGAACCACTTAAAAAGCACTTAAAGTCCTTCGTGTAGCAAACTCCCTCCTAATGCAGCGGCTCCATAACGTCAAAGTTGTTTTGCATTTCATTCACCTTCAGTTTGTCAGCTGGGACGGTGCCAAGTCTTTGTTACCTGCTGCCATGGAGATATCGCCAACAGGGCTGAAGTAACAGCCGCTGAAGGAACAATGGAGGGAGAGGAGGAGGAGAGGAATGGCAAAAGACAGACAGTTTGAAAGGGGGAGGGATAAGATGAGCTATTTTTCTGCTGTCTCTTCTTCAGGTTCAAAGAGCCAACAGGTGTGAGAGGAGTGCAGCTGTCCTGAAAGAGGACAGGGACACCACGGACATTTGGATGGAGGCCCGAGTCGAAATGACAACTATTCTCCTCTCCATCCTCATCTTTCTCTCTGCCTTTCACTCAAAGATCGCTCTCTATAGTCATGAATATTTCATTTGTGTGAAAGTGTGAAAAAGAGAAGTGAGCCGTTTGTACTTTGACTGCTCTGCATACTAACAAGAAGCTCTTCCCTTTTCGGAAAAAAACTTACGATCTTGTGAACTCAATGGATGTGATGACGAATGAGGATGAAGGATGAAATCAGGGAGAGAAGGCAGGAAAATCTCATCATCAAAATCAAATTTGCGCTCTGTACCACTGATTGAATAACTGTGCAGCATTAATCCGGTTTTATTCTAAAGCTAGCCCTGAGTGACGGCCTTCACTGCTTGGCAGGCTTAGAGAGTTTTAGATGAAGACTCACACCTTGTAAATCTCCCAGGCTATGAACAGTCTGCGAGCCTTCGATTGGGGTCATGCCCTGTCTGTGTCATGCACAAGGACACTGAGCTATCCCTCTTTTTTATATTTTGTTCAGTGCTCCTGGCAGCCATGCTTAACTAAAATTCAAGGAGAGCTTTTCCTTTGAAAAGTTGTCCAAAAATTACAGCCAAAAGTTTGGCAAAAAGTGCATTGATTAAATCTAAAGATGGTTGCAGTCACCGAAAACTAGAGGAAAAAAAAGACTCACACCACAAACTCCACATTTACAACTCAGCTTTGAGAAGATACAAAGTACTTATCTAGGTCAAAGTCATGTCTTTACTGTTTTATTGTTTTATTCTTGGCAGTATCAGCCAGAGATGTTAAGATGTGCCTGAAGAAGACAAAGTTTGACATCTTTGCTTGATAAATAATGTAAACAATGAATCAACTGCTCTTGAGTGATCGAACAACAGTAACATCTGATCTGCAGGACTCTGTAAATCAGCTTGAAGTTTTGTTTGTGTAGACAGAAAGTTAAAGTGATACTAAATTCCCGATTCCCATCCAAGCTGCTTTCCTCCTTCAACAGTTCAACAGCCTGAAGAAGATGTGAAGATTGATCTCTGGGCTGACAGAAGAAAACCTAAAAGATACATCTCAGTGCAGGAACATCCGCCGTCACAGACCATAAAGACCTGATGCAAAGATTTGTTTTTAGTGCCAAAGTGATTTGCTATGGTTTTGATGTGCTGTATCACTGAGGCAGCAGAAAAACTGCAGTTTTATGGAAGTTTTTGACAACACATAACTCATGGAGGGTTGGGGAGTGTGTTTGCATGTGTGTGACAGAAGGACGTAGAAAGGAAGACTTGTGCTGACAGTACACCACTTTATATTCAACTTAAAAACACATCACTTTCGGTGAGGCAACAGAAATCAGGTTCCCTGCACGATTTAAACACTGTCAAGGACATTATGAACAACCTTTAATGTTAAATATAGTTTAGTCAACCCCCCAAAATATGCTAAACTCTTGAATGTGTTGGAGGAACTGCTTTAATTTCAGCTTTATCCTACACTCTCTGCTCTGCTGCATGTTTTTGCTTTGATGTAGGCTTTTTTTTCCTCCTAGTTATCGCTTTAGAAAAACACAGACGCAAAGCGAGAACAACATGAAAATACATCTGAAGTCTCTGAGTGGAGGTAGAACATTTTCCATGCACAGAAAAATACTTTCAGCATTATTATTTTTTATTATTTATAAGTTGTATACTTCACGCCTCCGGCCTCCACCTGGAGCTAAGATAAATAAAGCTGGTGTACAGTTTATCAGGTAGGACAGGCTTGTTCATCATGCCTGCATTAACCTCCACAACTGAACAACAGTGGTAGAAACCTTTGAATGTAAAAGATTTGAAAACTGCCTTTGACCCCGCTTTCTCTTTATCACTTTCTGCAATTTATTTTCAGATCTATCAGTCTCCTCTACTATTCCCCACCTTAAGCTTTGTTTCCCCACTAAATTCAGCCGTTTTTTTCTTTTGCCTTTAGTCTTTTTATCTCAAGGATCTGCCTCTTTTCTCTTGGCACTTTACTTGCAAAGCGTCCATCTTATTTCAGAGGTTTGAGTGTGATTCATAAAACATCCAAGGACATCCCTGTTCCTGCAGAGCATGCGTGCGTGGGTGTGTGTGTGTGTGTGTGCGTGCGTGCATGTGTGTGTGTGTCCAAGGAAAAGACCTGCATGGTGCTGCTGAGGCCTAAATCTGTCTCTAACTCTTAATTAAACCATGGACTCCAGTGGCCCTAACTTATTAAAGACCCAGAGTATGTAACACACCTTACCCCCAACACACACACACACACTCACACACATCTAGACACACATACATACACAGAGCCAGGCCCATGTACTCGCACACTTCCTTTAAGCTCACAACATCCCACCTTTAAGCTACCAATGATTTAATGCATCTCAATATTTCACCTTCTGCGGCTGCTTAGTGACCCACTTGCAGAGAAATAAATTATTTCCTGGACTCTTTTAGCGGTAGCTTAAAAGTACCGAAGGAGATTCAGCAGGATAGCCAAGTGAAGATTACAGTTTTAAAAATAGTTTTAATGGAATTTATGCTTATTTCTTGAAGCAGTATATGTGGTTATAGGAAAGAGGTTGAAAAATGTAAAGGAAGAGAATAGATATGCAGCATACAACAACCTTAACTTATAGGAGAAGAAAAAACAAAATATGTTCAGAGGGATACTGCAAAGAAATTATTTCCACCAAAGATTTACTAATAAAAATGTAAAACTATCTGGTCCAGGTGAGAGAAATACTATCACCACAGTTCAATTATAAAAATGCCAATGCTGACTTCTAGAAAGATGCACAGCGTTAGTGTCAGGTACTGAAGACAGAAGCTGCAAACATTCCCAATGTTGCCTTGTAGATTAATCCCATAAACTGTGTATAGAATGGATAACGCTAACGTGGCATCTCCAGCCAGGAGTTTGGCATTTCAGTGTCAACATGTTGGTTGTTTGGAGCCAGAAGTGACCATATTTGGATATAAAGGGAGGGGTGGGGAGGCGGGTCTGACCCCTGAACCCAAGGACAGGACCAAATGTGTATGAGAGTCAAGTTCAGAGCTGGTTTCATTGGAGATCAGGCCTGTTGCTCCAACTGACCACGGCCCTC
Organism: Pseudochromis fuscus; assembly: GCA_900323345.1. Taxonomy (NCBI): domain Eukaryota; kingdom Metazoa; phylum Chordata; class Actinopteri; family Pseudochromidae; genus Pseudochromis; species Pseudochromis fuscus. Next base: position 76,396 of record OOFC01029100.1, on the reverse strand, counting down.
AGTGTTCCTTATTTGTTGATGATTTTGGACCAGCTGATCACTGAGAAGAAGAACTGACTTTAGCTGATGCCATCAGAGGAACTTATTTGGAAAATGTATTGACTGAGTAATTCATGATTGAAAACTATGATTTTTGAATTGAGTATTTTGGGCGAGCATCTAGTGGCCATCGGGAGTATTGCACTTTGTGGCACTTGTGCTTTGACCTCTTTTTTGAGTTACATCAGCCATTTCTATATACAGTCTATAACTAATCCCTACTTCCTAATAGTTGCCAGTGATCACAGCGTACAGGAGGCAAGTGCCGTCTTTTATCCTCCTAAAAGGAAGTACATGTAATGAACCTACTGTCATATGTTATTCATTAAATGTTTCTCTCTGGTGCATGTCACCCTTATACATACAACATATTCAAAAAATCCTACCAGTAAAACATCTATATTAATTTAAATATCAGTGATTCCTTATCAGTGTGGTTCCTGACAAGCGACCTATCTGCTACATTTTTTAGGCAAAAAAACTCAAGAGTTGAAATATTTATTTGCTGGCAAAACAGAAGTGAAAACCGTTTAACATTTGGCTCATCCAGTGACAGCATCAGGATGTTTTGACTGAAGTGGCTTCAGGGTGGCCAGAGGGAGATGATGATGTTAGGAGAAGTCTACATACCAACAGAAAGAAGTATCAAAAATAATTTATTGACTTGGAAATCTGGCTTAATAACCATGAACTTCAGAAAATGAAGTCTGTGTACTTGCTTCTTGTATCAGTATTGCTTTATTAAAGTTATAAACAAATCCACAAATCCAGGTCTTTCCCACAGGACTCGTATTGATAATCCATCTAATTTAAATTCTGGATCTGTACTAATGCCATTAAATAATACTACTCCTTCTAAAAAAACCTTTAATTTAATCAAATTTTAAAAAATGATTCAGGCCCCGTCAAATAATAAATCAACAATCAATCATTCAGAGAACACACACATTAAACAGTTATATCTTTGTGTCTAATGTTGAGCTTCTCTGCAGCATAAGATGAAGACATCTGTGTAATGTCCATTTCTCTTCTCTCCTCAGCTTTCATTTGATGAGATGAAGTTGGAGGTCGAGCTGTGGACCAATCTGTAGGTGATCTATAAATGAAATTCAACCTGTTTTTCAACATAACAAATCACATATCAGTTCCCTGCTGCAAAAACAAATCTAGTGTTAGATGAACATATGGGCAAAGCTTCACTCATATACTTATTTTTAATACAGGGTTTAACCAGTGAAATTAAATCAGCTCATGGAGAACTTCAAAGTAGATTGGATGCATGCACACCAGTGAATCAATCACCGTGCATCTGCTGTTAACTTTCATAACAAATTGCTCTGTTTTCCATCCAAATCCATCTGTCTGATACTTCTGCCACACCTGGATTACACTGACACCTGCACACACTATTCATTAGGAAAGCACTAATCATGGAGAAAGACTTTTGCAATTCTAATAAATAACTGGCACATTAACACACCATAACAGAAGGAGCCGTCTTCCCTGAATCAGTGTTTGCTCCTCATGGTGCTGCTTCACATGCAGTTGTCTGCCTTGTTGGCTTCACTCTTTATCTGTCCCTTAAAAATATATGTCTGGGGTCACTGAAAGGAGACGGTTTGATCTGTTAACATGCAGCAATAAGAGCCATGCTAATGTTATTAATGCGTTTGCTTTACTTTCTACTTCCCAGTCAAAATGGGAAAAACATACTTTAAAGACACCAACACAACACCCAATGTTTTTATCTGCTGCTGTTTCTTGTGTGAATGTGAGATCTAGTAAAGTATATAACACCATGAAGTCCAGTTACTTTTTGTCCCATTTTATATGACACAGCATGTGTTGACCTGATACATACATCATCTTATTCTGGTATGTTTTATGCTTCCTAACTATATGTCTTTTAGACACTTCAATGGTCTGGTTTCATGATCTTATTGCACCACCTGTATTTTTTCTCATATAAGTCTAATATGTCAGCTATAAAAAAAGAGCTACATGGAGACTCAAGTACTATAATGCATGAAATGCTAATGCAAATGAGTTTTAAAGCACCCATTAACTGCAGCCAATACATAATGTCAGTAAATTTGCATGTCATTATAAATTCATCAATCATCAAGCGTCAGCGCTCACAGAAATCACAGAACTGCCATTCAAATCGACTCTAACTCCCACCACTTACCCTTCTGGGTGCCCTTTCATTAGGATACATGGGGGCACCAGGGGTGTACTGCAGCTACTAAACAGAAGGCAAATTATTTTCACTTAATACTTTAAAATATTTAACAGTTTTGATTTGTTGATTTGCTGATGCCTGTGTGAATAATTGATTTTTGCAGCAAACAGAGAATCAGGTCAAAACGATCAAGATGGTTAAAAATCCTGCAAACAGACTTAAAACAAACAATTTTGTTACAATAATTACAGAAATAATGAAAATAATAATATAGAGGAAAAAAATCTCTATGCCTAAATAATAATCTTGACTCATGTCGGTAGCAGAATCCGAATCTGTATTTGAGAAATAAGGATTCCAACTCTAATGTTGGCCGACTTCAGGTCTCTGGAGTCAGAGGACAGAGACCAGAGGAGTGTCAGAGACAGGACAGGAGACACAGAGACAAGAGACAAGTCCACAGGGGAAATTGCCAGACACGCAAAGATGAATCATATTTGCAGTGAGAAGGAATTGGCCATTTAGCTCTGTGTGTGTGTGTGTGTGTGTGTGTGTGTGTGTGTGTGTGTGTGTGTGTGTGTGTGTGTCATGCCAGTGCTAGAGGAGACAGCAGCATTTGCCCTGTGACGAGGCCGTGCAGATTGGTGTGAAGCGAGAAGCCAGTTCAGATCTTGCGTAGCAGCACTGTGCATGTCACATTGGATCTGATGGCGCTGAGTTAAAGGGGAAACAGCGCACCGTCACATTTAACAGCCCCTCTGTTCTACTGACAATGAGGGAGGGAGGACACGTCCAGCAGCACAGCCGCTTTGTCCACTGGAACAAGCCAGAGGTAAAGACCACAAGGTGTGGCAAACCACAAGGTGACTTCAACAGCGAGGACAAAGACACGTGAAATAAAACTGTTACAGGCAATAGTGTAGAGAACCCAAGCACCATGATCCTCATGGACTGAGGCCTGCCAGTGAATTGAATTATGCTCTGTGTAATTAAAATAATTTTATCCACCAGTTCAATGCTCGAGGAAGGATCCCAGGTAGTTGGAATTTCTTCAGTATTAATTTTAGATATTACTATTGCGTCATCACAGCCACTGATTTTGTCTGTAAAAGATGCTGAACAGAAAAAAGACTCAGACCAGGTCCCAGACAAGTCTCCAGAAGTTAAAATCCAGCCACACATCTGAAATGTCTAGTTACCTGCTTGCTACACAGAAGATTGGTTATAAAGCTGGAGGCCACCCAGCTCTGAGAGAGGGCTCGAGAAGTGAGGGCAGTATGTGATGTCATATTTCCACAGTTTAGTGTATGAGGAAGACAAAACACAATCTGAACATATTTTGATAGTGCAGTACCTTTTAGATACAAACCTGTGATCAGCCTGTAGGGCATAATAGGATCGACTCAACCAGCTGTGTCATTATACAGGCTGCTTATACATCTGTAATAATGAATACAAATTTAATGTACATTTATTTTTGTGCTTTTTACTGTTTCACTCTTTTACTCTTTCACACAAGGGTCCACACATACATTTTGTGCCAGATATTAAATACAAATACAGCACAAGTGTATGAGTTTTTAGTTTGAAACCTGACACACACACACTCTTCTGCACCGTGATGGCAAAACACCCAGGTGGAGTAACAACAGTAACATTAGCAAAGCACAGTGAAGTCCCATACAACTACTTTAAGTGACAGATTATGAGACCAAGTAAAATGAGCCAGCAGACAGATGGGTATATACATATACACATCTACAGTATTTATTATGGGCTTAGCAGTCAAAAGTGCAGGGGTGAGAAATTATGATGCAATTATGTGAAAGCGCACAGCTGTCAATCATCTGGCTGTCAGAGAGAAAGGGAGATTGAGCCGGAGTGAGAGAGGAAGACAGAAAAGATGGAGGAGAAGTGATCAAAGAGGCAGTGGAGCAGAGGGAGGAGGGGGCAGAGGAGAGAGGAGAGCATCGGTTGTTGTGCTGACTATTCAGATATGTTCAGTGGAAAGTAATAGAATGTGAGGGTCTGAAATGAGGCAATAGGCCCTGCTGAGATGCAATTGCATGCTGGTGAAAGGAAACCACCAGCTTGGCACTGCTGGTGTCATTGATCAGGGCTTGACGACTCAAAAACACTCTGGTGATATTAAGAATTACTGACGCACAAACACCGGCAGACAGACTCGGCGGCAAACACTTCTTTTTGTATTTGCTGTCTTTGTGTTAACACTTTCATTTGTTTTGAGGATCAATTAACTTTTTTTCTGAAGTGTCCTCCTCTACTCCATTGTGGGTTCCTGCCCTCGAACACTTTTTGGCGCATTTACACTGGTACCTACTCGCTTCGCTTCGCCTCAGATCGCTCGGGATCGGCCTCCCTCGGTTGCATTTACATTGCAGAGGATCATCCTTCCTCCGTGTAGCTGGCCGTCATTCATGACATCATCTTTTATGCGATTCTTTCGTTTCTGACCGCGCCGTCCAGCTCCCGCTAAATTTTCTCATCGGCGACTAACAACAGAAAGGTTTGCACCTCGTCCTGAGTCCATGCATGGGGCAGGATTTCTAACAGACGCCATTTCTCTTCTCGTTGTTATTTCAAACACGTCTGCACGGTTTGCCGAAGATTTAAAAATGCCCGCGTTTGTGGTGATTATGTGCTCTGATGACGCAACGACGCGGTGACGATTCCGACCAATAACATTTTAGTACCTGTTCCAACCTGACCAGGTACTTTTTTTGGAGCTGCAGGTGAGGAGGTACGAAAAGTTGTACCAGGTACCAAGTTCCAGGTACTTTTTTGCCAGTGCAAATGCACCATTTATTGTGTTTGTTGTGTCTGCTTCTTTGCTACTGGCTGCCTCCTTGTCTGTGATTAAAGTACAAACAAAGATGTGATTGAATGAAGCTGCAAGAGGGCTCATGAAAGAGGAAAGAGTGTTCATGTTTGGAGTAAGGTTTGTTTAAAAACCTATGGTGACGTTTGGCCCTCATCCATCAATTGATGACATCACAGCCACTATGCAGATGGGGGGAAATTGAGATTTTCAGCTGTGCCCAAAAAAACTTCATAGAAACCCTGGAGATTTAATTAATCTTCATTTCCCTCCTGCTGCTTTGTGCCGTGTCCCCCATCTCTCTCTGCAGCATCACCTCTCTCCCTCCCTGAAATGAAACCTCATGTGGGAAAAACTCCCTGCTGAGTGGGGTTGACACATTGTCTGCGTTGTGTGAAAAAGAACCAGCCTGTGTGCATGCATGAGCAAACGGGTGGATTCACATCACCAACGTTTTGAACATGAGCCGTGAGTGTGAAGGAGTCATTTAAACCCATTTCGCTTGTAGAATTACAATCCTGGATCCAATTCAAAAAGACAAGGACTTTGTGTGAATAGAACAGAAGAGAAACTTAACCTGTGAAGAAGTGAATAGTCCTTGCTAACATAAATAGCACCTGTCATCTGAGAGCTGGGTTTAGTCACAACATTACTATGCATGCTGCTCTCAGGGGTGCCTGCTTCCCACCGCATTACCTTTGGGAAAAAGTGCAGCACAAGAGAGCAAGAAGTCAGAGAGGAAACTTTTGCTTCTCGCACCAAACTCCACCCCAATTACTGTCATGCTTCTTTGACCTTTCCTCACCCCTACCTTAAAATCTCAAATATCCAATACATGTGATTTACAGTAAGCCAGTGGCTTCTCCCCTGCATCCACGTCTCCAGCCTCTCGCCCTGTCGTTGCCGTCTCCAGCGTGGACCCAGGCTGAATAATTGAACAGCGAACAGAAGATTCATGAAAAGAATGGCTGCCAGAGCGCTCCAGGGGCCCGATGCTCAACACAAATCTCAAAAAACTGTGAGGGGAAAGCAACAAACTCATCCATATTTACAGTCTCACTACACACTTGGGACAAGAAGGCTGTGTGCTTCAATTTCTGTATAAATGTGTAGGTAATTCAAATACATCTATATATTAAGCTGTCATTGCTTCAGTGTGCTTCAGTAATATTTCCAGTTCAACACTAAAACTGTTCACATGATGCTCAGAGTCACCCACTGCTTTTAAGATGGAGGTAAAGACAAGGACAATCAGAGCAACAGTGACAGTAATGAGACTGTTCAGCAGATCACTGTATTATGAACCTAATTATATATGTATGTGTGTGTGTGTGTGTGTGTCCAAGAATTATTTAAAAAGCCAACTTAGTATGATAGTATGAGGAGCCAACATATTTAGTATGAGATGGTGCAAAAGTCAAGTCCAGCAGACCCACACAAGTCTTGTTATTTACACGACCCAAGATCATAAATCACAATTTTTCCTCAAGGGGCTTCACAGTGTGTACAGCACACAGCTTCTTTTATTGTTAGACCTTCGATTCAGATCAAGAAAACAGCTCCTGGAAGTGATGTGTGCAGGAGTAGTCGATTCATACATAGGCTGATGCATTATGTTGGGAATTAGAGATGTCACTGATATAAAAATAAATGTTTATATGCTGTCTAAGAGTGGCACAGTTTTGTTTGAGGGAAGGAAGCTCTATGTGATCACATGATTTAAATTACCAGACACAAGGATTTGACCTTCCTCTGATCTTTGTTTTTTCTTGTTTACAGCAGTAGATTGTCAGTAGGAGCAAGCAAAAGGACAAAATGCTCCTTTGCCTGTCAGCCAGCTGGAGGTCTGGGTTTGATTTATTTTTATTTATCTATTTAATGTTTATTTGTGTAAGTATCAAGTATCGAGCATGAACCCATGCCACATGCCACAGTATTTATAGCCTTAAGCTAGTTTGCAATGCCTCTCCCTGGACGGGTCTATAAACTACATAAAACACAGACACAACCAACACACACAAAGAGTCGTACAAAACACAAACTCAACATTATAGACATGCCATAAAATACAAACACACAGCACAACAAAAAAATGCATTCATAACAACACACAATATAACAATATGAGGGCAGGATTTGAAGATGATGGATCCCACTTTAAAAAATGAAGTTAAAATGATTCTGATCAGGAAATATTTTGAGCTCTAAACTTCTAAAATTTTGACAAACAGCTTTTTGTCTTTTATTGATCAACATCATCATTTAGACTCTAAATGAAGACTTTGGTAAAGGCTCCTGAGAATAACCATCAGCTGCTGCTTGTGAGAGAGGCCTGATTATGTGGGCTATTACAGAGCGGTTGATGGTTCCCAAATGTAACAATCAAAACCTAACATTTTTTATGTTTGTCATTTCTTGTGACCACGACATAACAACAACTGAAGATTGCAGCATGATTGACAGCAGATTACAGGCTGAGCTTCAGAAAGAGGGAAAGAAACAAACTTTCTCTGTAGCTGACACCAACCATCACAACCGTGGGCTGTCAGTGTGTTGTTGGCAGTGTGATGGAAGAGTAAGGACCTCACTAGTATTTAATGTTGTTTAATGTACTGCAGCTGAGCAGCTAATTAGCAACCTGCAAACTGTGGTGAGCTACTCACGTTCCCTGCTGAATGTTTGTTTGATAACCCATTTAACAAACTGGTTGTGTGTCCATGTTGTAGGTTAGATAAGAAGGTGTGTATTGTTCTCAATACAGTTCAGCAGTGTGGTCTGTTTTCCCAGTGACTTTACTGTCTAATGTAAATAATAAAGCAATCTGAAGAGAGAAGAAAAAGAAAAAAAGGGTAAATTTCTTTCCACACATTTGCTAATATACATTTGTCAGCTCTGTTCTCCTCCTTCAACCTCACTCCTCCTCCCGTCTTTGCACTGCACAGCAACCCACGATCAAAGTTCGACCCCCTGAGTCTAATCCACAGCCACACAGGCCCGGGATGAGCCACACACACATGTGCGCACACACAGCGTGAAAACCATATCAACACACTGAACTTCAGTCGGTTTTCTTCTGAAGATTCACAGCGTTTAATGAAGCACAGCGAGAGAGCTAAATCACTCACACATGTGCCTATACACTGATGTGTGGTACAGCTGGAAATTTCAGTGCAATTAGAGCAGAGCTAGTAAACAATGCCACAGTAATGGGAGGAGAGAGGGTTGTAGAGAGGTAGACAGACAGACAGGGGAGAGGCAGGAGGGTGACGCAGTTTATCTGACACTCTGACTTTGAATCTGACAGAATGAAGATACCCAGACAAAATCTCAACATCTTAAAAAATCAGCTCCGTGCCAAAAGCTAATAGATTAATATGAATTATAGATCATTCATTCATTGCATGAATGTAAAGATAGGGTTTAAAAAGAGGGTAAAAAAATGTTGGATAAATAGTTGACTTGTCCAGCTTTTGCCTCTCTGAATGCTAATTACTAACAGAAACTTGAAGGAAACTAAATATAAGGAAAACATTGACAACTGGAAAGCACTCAAGCCACCACCATGCAAAACACACCTGTACTGATCCTATAGACTGAACAGTGTTGCCCTCTTGTGGTGAAATAGCGACACTGTCTTGTTAAAACATCACCAATCTAACAAATAGAGATTTTTTTTAGGATTTGTTTCAGACAGCATCCCATCCTCTGATCATGGCCAACATTTAATAATTTGTTCCTTTGATAATACTCCCTCCAACAAGTCATCAACATCTATTTAGTAGCTTTTCTGCAACCTGCATCAGATAACATATGTAGAAAAAACATAGCCACCGTGACAGACGCACATACACAATCACTGTGTCAATCACTGTGTCGTATATGAGTAGATTATTGTCTCAACATTCACTTTTTTAAAATAATATCCAGTCAGATTTATTCAAATGACCAGATTCTGAACTTGGTTGGTGAAGTACTTAAGCTCATCTGATGTAGCTGTTATTACTTATTCATCATGTTGACGAATAATATCTCCATCGTGCAGTGAGTGCTGATAGCTGCTTATGCCCAAGAACACTTTTTTTGTTTGTGTCACTCAGCAGACTGCTGACTGGCAATGAACTCAAGACACTCTGAAGTATGCCAGTCTTTCTGATCACGAAGCCAACGAATCAATCAACACTGCATTCTGTTTGTAATCAAGTTTTATTATAGTTAATTCTGTTTCAAGCAAAGCGCACAAAGTCTTCTCACTTCATCCCATTTTCTTTTCTTTTTGTGAAGTGATGGGTGAAAATCAACAATTATGAAGGCCTAAGTAAACTTGCTATTAAGTAATCAATGCAACATGTCGTTTCGGTAATTGTGTTCTGCTCATCAGCCGCCTACTTATTACTTCGTAAAAGAGGCCATCAGTCGCACACTATTGTGTTTCACGGGACAATTCAAAAACATTCAATAACCACCACAAAGGTTTCTTTTTCTGGGTTTGACAGACTGAATCGAACGTGATTGGATTTCTGAACGTCTCTGAAATGGGGGGGAATCTGATTACTTCTCAGAAGCAAAAGAAATTCTACTGCTGTGAGTGAGGTGCAGTTATTGCTTGAATTGGTCTGAAACGCAGTAAGTCGACAGTTTCATAATAAACTCAAAATAAATGTTGCAAACCTTTTTCAGGGCTAAAGTGAATAGAGATACTGATAACTACTTATGGTGAAAATCACCCAACCTTGAAAGCACGATGACATGACAGCCTCTACACACACACATACACACACACACACACCTACAGGCTGCATCTCACTATACATCCTCCTGCTAATGTCCTGATATCTGAGTAGCTGATGCAGCTCACTGAGAGCTACAGAATGATAAAGTAAGAGTCATAATTAATGCAAAACCCCATTAGGGCCATCTTAAAGTATCATAACGCATTATGACAAGCCAAAGATTTGGTGCAGGAAATCTGGTTTGACCAAAGGTAAGGGAGGTTGAACTGGGCCTGGTCCTCAAACTCCCGTAACTTTAAATCCTAATGCAAAGTGACAACGGCTGAAAGCAGACTCCCTAACAATTCTGCTTTAGTTTTAGCCCCATCTGACAGTCATTTATTATACTGACCACTTTTTTCTCCTCATAACACATCAGACCTCTCACAACCAATTATATCTCTTGTATAATATGTGACATTCTGCTAACCTAGACCCTTTACTGTTGTTTTAAAGCCATTTTTGGCACCAACCACCCACTTGTCTTCTGCGCTGCACCTCAAATAAGTTCTCTTTCTGAAAGTGACAATGCCTGCGGGGCACAGTGTTCAGACATATTTGCATTGTAGCGTTTGAATTAGCCCCTTTGAAGAGAGTAATATGAATGCAAAGTGATGGGGAGGGAGACGTTTGTTAAGGTGCAGGGTTTTATCTGCCGCACACGTTCTTTGTGTCCTTACATCGGATCAGGGAGGTTTAGATGGCTGCGGGGGTCTTTTTCCATTAAGGAGCTCATTCGTTTTAGCCCTCTCTCACGTCCTCCCTGCCAGCTACAGACCAACTTCAAAGGTGTTTGGTGGAAACCCTGTTTCACATGGGCCTCCATCCTCCTTTCTGAGTGCTGGGTTAGCATGAGATGCATACTACACGTACAAACCTTTTGCTCTTGTTCTAATTTCTAAAATTAAGGAAAATCTGTATGTAATAATCAGAATGTAAATTATTTTGCAGCAACCTACTTCAGAGGATAACCATGCTGGGGGCTCTGTGAGGACATATAATGGTAACGTGCTGATGTTAAGCAGGTTTACCACATTAGGTTAATGGGTTGGCATGATTAGATAGCATAAAATAAACAAAGTGCTGCTATGACTGGTGGAAATACCAGCAAACAGAAATTTTGACCCAATGATTGCACCAGATGACAAATTAAGAAATTTTCATAGTTATTATTATTCATTTTGATGGGATATAATGTCCATACTTAATTTAATGACAATCCATCTAAAAATTATTGAGCCATTTAACTTAAAAATGAAATTAAACTGCTAATGTTACCCTCATGGCTGAGGAAAAGACCAGGTGTCACCTAGGTTTCACTATTTCACGCGTGGACATCACCATCAATGTGGTCATGCTGCTGGCATGGCTAAAAACCCCAGACATACATAGTGTGCTGTGTTTATACACCTGCTATGTGTTTATACACCTCATTACTCTCCACAAACATACACTGAACCCTTCACAGCAGCTATTGTGGAGTCACCATAATAAACTGCAGGGGAGCCTACAGGTGAATGCTGGAGATGGAGGCTGAGCTTGTGAAATGTTTGAGCAGCAGCAGCAGCAGCAGTCAGGGCTAAAAACGAGTTTGCAAATAAGCAGTGGAGCAGCAACACAGTAAATAAAGACGAATAAATCTGCTGGAATTGCATTCAAAGCCTGAATGCAGCTCCCCCCATTCTCATTTCTCCTTCTCTATCTGTCTTCTTGTATTTTAAATGTTTGTATAGTTGCCTATATGTTGGTTTGTTTCAGTAAATATTCTCCTTCAGCAGCACATCTAACAGTTCTGGGGTATGAAAAGATTATAAGCTGACTTTTCTTTTATTTTTTCCCTTTAATGTTGTTCTTGTGTAATGTATATGTGACTTTGATGTGCAGACCAGGACAAGGATTTTTAAAGTTTTGACTTTACCCAAATATCTGTTGTACTTGTTCTGTGCGCTGTCTGATGGTGTACTGAGTGGGAATAGAAATACTTTGGGGATCAGTGAAAACTCATATTCTCTTAGAAACCATTCTTTATGTACTTTATTCTACTCCTATAAAAGCATACAGCAACAAAAAAAGCAATGAAAATGAGCCACACCATTATATCACTTGCATCTGACAGTAGGTACTTCCAGTTTCAACTATTCAGCACCATTTTCCTCTTTAAAAAAAGACCTGGATCATCACATACACTGAAGCACTGCAGAGCAGTTTTTGTACTCATGTTTATGTTTGGTGAATTTGTGTCATTTTGTTGCTGGGGCCTGTAAGGAAGCATCCGCATTATGTGCGAGCATGTCCCTGTCCCTGTCCCTGAGGTTGTGTTGAGCTGTGAGAGACTCTGTGAAATTCAAAAAGGTCGCTGAACAAACTGCTGTCCTGTCCTATGCTGTGTTCTGTCACATGTTTAACAGATATCACGCTCCTTTGCAGGGGAAAACAAAGCTTCAGCAAGACTGGACTCTCTTATGTAGCATAAGGAGGTTAGCTGCAGGATTTTAAGCCTGTGCACCCATGCATGTTATCACATGCGTGCAAGCAAAAAGCACATAGTCTGCATACATGGATGTGTGATATGTGAGCGAGTCTGAAAGCCACTTTTAACTCAAGGTTACGATGTGTATGCTGTGTCACTGGCTCAGAGGTCTGTTTTGAGCTGAATTATTCAGATGTGCTTTCCTTCTTAGTTCCAACCCAGTGGTACATGTTAATATGAAATTAGTCCCACTTTACCCTGCTGATCTTTGCATGCACATGCTGTTATTACACATCACAATATACCAGCCTCTGTAACCGGATCTCTTAATTAATCAAGGTTGCATGGTGCCAAGTCATGCCAAGTCAATGGGACATGAGCATTTTGTCCTGTGTTGTTTCACACACTGATTGTGCAAGCAATGCTACAGCCGCAATATTTCCATATGTGCAGTGAAGTGTGTTAACTATTTGGTTGACATTATCACAACACCAAGAAATGGAGTTTGCATTAGGCTAAAACAACAAAGGGGACCTCCTGCACTGCACTGTGCACGGCTGTTTTATTGTGGCCGACTCTCTGATGCTTAATAAAAACTAAAAAAGAAAATAGTATGCACACAATAGTTGTTTCCTAATACAACCACTTATTACATTTTTTGATTATCATTGTTTGCGTGGTAATTCTACTTCATAAAACATGGAGCAACAACAAAACTCATTTAGTTGTGGAAGATATTCAAGATACAAATTCTTAAAATAAGAAACTCGACTAAAAGAACAATTGTGTCTCTGAATAGGGTTCAGGAAAAGGACAGAAAACAAAGGAGTGACACAACCATCCAACACGTGACCCTACCTATTCAGGTATGAGAAGGCTGCTTTTAAAACCTGCTCCTTGCCCCGCTGGTCTGAATAGTTCAGGCCGCTGGTGTGCGCAATGCAACGTAACACGATGTGATGTGAAGTTGGCTCTGTGTGTTTCTCAGCCCTGAAGGCAGCAAAGCATGAAGGCAGACAGAAAGGTTTCAAATGTGGAAAGTAGTTTGACCTTGTGCAAGCAAAGTGAAGGCACCAGGGTTGGAGTCCATTTTACATCAGTATCCATAGAGACTGATTCAACTTTCAAGTTACTACCAGTTCTACTAGTTCATCAAACCATCTTTAAACAGTTTCAAGAATGTGATGTTTCTTCCACATCAATAAAGACGTTTTCATTTCTAAAGGATGAAGAAAGAGTTTTTGTACTTGAGCCCCTTTAAATTGAATAAACTGGAAAGGTGCAGGCCCCGGCTCAGTATGACACTCTTGTTGAATCATGTTTGATGTTGAAAGGGAGGCAGTGCCATGCTCGTGTTTAGAGACCACAGAAGCGAACGAGAGCTTGAGCTGTACAGTACTGAGAATAAGAGCAAAGGCACACAATGAAACAGAGGAAGGAATAACAATGAGTGCTGTGCCGCAGTGTTGTGTGATTCTTCCGTGAACAAAGACACAGAGTGCGGCACAGGGGTTTTGTGTGTGCGTGTTAGGGATTATTATCAGAGCACGAGAAGCATGTACTGTATATATCATTTCACTAATTACTGTTCGGTGCTCTAATTACAGTGCAGCAGGGACACATTCAACTCTCAGATCCCTGCCTATGTAAAATCTCTGTACGGCTTCGGTTCCATCAATCACTCACATACACAGACCAAAACAGAAAAAACTTTGTTTTCATCCTCTTGAAAATCACATCTGCTCCCCGTGCTCTTCATATAGCTGTCACCCTTCTCTTTCTGCATCTTTTGTCAGCTTTGCCTTGACTCGTCCTCACTAAAAATTTCTGGAAAGCACCACTAACAAACAGATGAGAACATTTGAAAACTCAGAACAACTTTCTGTTGAAAGGACGTCATAAAAGTTGTTGTCCACCAAAATGGCATTTATTTGGCTGATTTAGAAGACAGGCGACCGGATAAACCTAATTGATGATCACCACAAAAGGGGATTTAATCAAGATGCAAAGTTGATGGTCCACTGCAGTTTTTAAGGGGGAGACTGTAAACTGGGCACCTGGTGTTATTGGACATTTTGTTCTGATGACATTTTTTTCTCAATTAATTGATTGATGAAGCTGTGCTGACCAGAAAAATAAGGCCACAGACATTTGTCTTAACAAACACCATGGAAATCACAGTGGGATGCACAGTTAATGTTTCTGGAAAGACCATGCTCAATTAAAGACTAAATACTTTGCTGTACAAACACTAGAAGTAAGTCCATGATAATAGCGAAGGACCAGAAAACACTGTGTGTAATTTATTTTTTTACCTACTTTGGGTCAGAATTGCTGTGCAACGAGTGCCAGAAATACATGCCATTTCCAAACACCCTGAAACACACAGAAAAGCCTTTTTTCTGTCATTTTTCATTAACTACTTAATTGGACTCAGAATTTTGAAAGCATAAAGATGTTAATTTATATGCACATAACTTAGAAAACTGCTAAGATGTGCATGTTGCCTAAAAGGCAACAATGTACCACAAAGGAATCTGAATTTGCCACCACTACACTGCTATTGTGTACAGAATTATAATAACTAGTGCAGAAACACAGAAGTCAGCATGATTCATTGTTTTCTGGAACTCTGTTATAATTTAACCTAGATTTATAGGCCAGTTTATACAAACCATAAATGTCTCAATGCACAGTTTAAATTCAATTCTGCATCTGTCCAGTGAACAGATTATGACCAAGCACCAACATGTGTGTGATTCTTAAGTGTATTTATCCAGTGTTACACTGTGACCTCTTCAAACTGACCTGAGCCTGTAGCACACCAGCAAACCTGGCTCATGGAGTTGGCCCCAATCCAGGTAATCTTCGACCCTAACAGGGGTCTTATAGAGTCACTGATCCCTCATTTAACACCAGTATGGGTATTATTCTAAGGCTGACCATGGCCATGAACTCTTCAATTACAATCAGTGATGCTCAGATTCTTTCTGAAGTCAAAGATTCAGTTGAAAAATGTAAACACTCTATAAAAAGTACAGATCTCGTATTCAAAATCCTTATCATTCAAAAGTATTATCAGCAAAATGTCTCTAATGTATCACAAGTTAAAGTCACAGTACAGGAACAGCTTTATTACCGTTGGATTGTTATTCCATGTGTCATCTATAGTCTAAGGTTTAGGAAGTGAATGAAAGTTGAGACCAAACTATCCACTGCTGCGAGTTCATTTTTAAACAAGGTCTGAAATTCAGTGTACTGAGGATTACCCGAGTCTGTCTGTTGCTGAGGTTTCAGCATCTGAAGCTGCCCTACAGACGCCTCAGTTTTGCCATTGCACCAATCAGGGACAGCTCCGTAGATCCAGGACACACAGAAAGCACTGACTCTCCCAGATAACCTGTGAAAGGAGAACACCACTGCCAAGACACATTTGGAGGATACTGCTGGAGAGGAGACATCTGCTGTGTGCAGGGTCGCTCTGTCATCTGGAAGACAAAGTCCTTCCTCTATATCCTGATCCACTCTGTATTTCCTGGGTTCTCAGTGACCCGTCTGTCCACAAAGAAACTAGATGGATGGATGCATAAAGTGACATAGACAGATGTCATTTTAAAGCAATGCGATAAGGGTTTCTTGTTGTTGCTCCCTATTTGTCTATTAAAATGAGTCTGCCTCTTAAGTTCATGTGAAGTTTTTTGTGGGAAAGTCTGTGCCATGCATAAGAAGCCTGAGCTATTCCCTGACTCACTGGAGAGTTATTCTCTGCCAAAATAAAACCTTTAGTGCCATCTAGTGACTGCAGGTTGACATGCATGAAGGACTCACACGTAGAAATGACCACCGGAGGGCAGCATTGTTGTCTGCTGTTTAAAGACAGTCACCTCATTTCTGTACAACATAGGGTGACCCCAAAAAAACAGGAATTTTTGAAGTGCGTATTGGCAAACATGTGCAAGTGGCACCACTGCTAAAAATGAAAATTAAATCATTGTTTCTTAAATGACATCTTTTAAGGTTTCAATTCCTATGAATAAAATATTTTTCTTCCACCACTCTTGGTTTTATTGGATTGTTAAAAGATTCTCAGTTTTTTGTGTTACCCTGTATATAGTGCTGTATATATGTTGTATGTATTTTTTGTGAGTCTTAACATGAATGACAACACATCTGGAACATACTGAATGTGATGGGGTGTTGGTTTATGGTAAGAAACAGCCTTTTTTCTTAGTATGTTAAATCAGACATCTATTTTAAAACAGAAATCCTGCAAATCAATAGAAATAAGAATAGCTAAAGTTGACCTTGAGTCAAGGACAGATCAAATTTGTTCAGTGGAGCTTTGTTCATGGCAACACTGCCACTGACCATCCATGAACAATGGATTATTTTACCTCTAACACCTAGTTCTTGAAAACATACACATTAATTTTTAACTGTGTTGTTATGATGATGATGATAAAACACAAGAATATACAAAAAAAAATACAAAGACTCACTTTATTGCCATAATTCTAAAAATGACAAACAGTTTAAACCAAAAGCTTCATCAAGTTTCCAGTAATCAAACGAGCTTTGTCCTCCACAGGCACAGTGGGTTTTTATACTGTTACCATGAAATTTTTCAGACAACAGAGTAGGGTTGTTTTCTATTGCCTACAGTTGGGTAAGTTTGGTCTTTTCTGTCTTGTTTCTCCTTCCATTGGCAAGTATACTTTGACTTCTGTCATGACTAAAACATTTTTGTCAATCATTTCTTATGGGACAGTATTGAGCTAATCAGTCTGCGAATGCTATTACTTTGTTTCCAATACTCTACTTTTCAGACGAGATTATGCAAGCCACCGCCAACACATCACTATCACCTTCATGTCTGTTTCTTTAACTCCACCACCACCAACAGTGTCTAGATGCCGGGGTTTTACCTCCACTTAACAAAAATGTACCCTCAACAGTGTCTAATCAGTAATGTCTTCCTCTGTTGTCAAACTTCATAAATGCCCTAATGCACCCTATTGATCTCTCCTTATTGAACCACAGCCATTAACAAACTAAAGTTCCTGGTGCAGCTGTTAGAGGACAGGTTCAGTCAATATAATTATGTTTGACTCATCACTTCAAATGTGGAATGACATGTAACAGCATTTTTATGCACTTTAAACACTGCTCCCAATCTTACCGCATGTAGTGTTGTGTAACATACCAAACACATCACCAGGAACAACAAAAGGTAAAATTCATCCTATCTCAGTTTAACATACAGCATGTTCCTTTCCACCAGTGTAAATACAAAATAAAGAAGTTAGCATGTTTTCAAGTTAATATACATACACAGTATAATGTATATAACTGCACATATGGCTTTTTGAGAGAAAGGAAGTGGATGCACAGTACAGACATCCATCCAAAGTGCAATTATTTTATCAGTGTGTTCAGAGTGAATCAATAGGTCAAATAAAAACAGGACCATTTGTCACATAGTGATCAGATAAAAAACTACCACTTTTGAACAGTTATTGATTTACACCTCTGAACTATTTAAAATAAATCAACTGTCCGTAGACATGGCTAGTGTAGGATGAACGTATGAAAACAAGGCAGCTCTTAAGAGGCAGTTATTGTTTAAAGCGGTGAGTCAGTCAGTAGTTTGTGCTGCATTATTGGGGTACGTTTGAAACAGTGCAGTGCCGTTAAACTCCTGTGTGCCATTAAAAGGCCAGACACTATGGTAGTGAGAAAATATTTCTGCTGTTTCAGCCTGCAACACAGCTGTAGGTTCACAGCCAAGCTCATCTGTGTCCATGTTACTTTTCTCAGCAGGTAAGTCGGCCTTGGTCCAGTTTTGATGGCGGAGTCAGTGGAGTATTCGGTGCAGGTACCTCTCCGGGTTGTTTTCCCCTCCTCTCTTCAGTCCTGAGCTGGGTCTAACTGGTCTCTCAGATGTCCCTGCAGGATCCTGGCTCTCACTCATCACCACTGTAGCCCCTGTGCCTCTCCCTGTGGTGCCTGCTGAGGGGGGTCTGCAGGGCTCTGGACTGCTGTGTACCCCTGCATCAGAATCCTTCTCCTCCATGTGATCCTTCCTCTGGCTGCTCGGCGAGCTCTCACCAATCCTGAACAACAAACACTTCAGCAATCATCATGTCATGGTATTGAATTTTGTGAATATTTTTAGGGTAGCAGTGTTTATACCTGAGGTGATTGAAGGCTCGCAGCCAGTGTGAACCTAATGCATCCCGTCCATTACTCCTCAGCCCTCTCCGGTGACTCCGGGCTCTGAGTCCTATTAAGGCTTGTGCCAGCTCTGCCTCATCTCCATGGCCCCAAACCAGCTGGGCCCTCTGCTCTGCATCTTGGTCCCCCGCTGCCCTGAACAGTCTCTGGACCTGCCATAGATTCACGTTGCTGAAAATGTTCCCTGAGCCAGCTTTCCTGCTCCTCCGGTCAGCCAGTCGCCACAGCGAGGACGGGCCCGCCAGCATGGAGGAAGGAGAGGAGGCAGGTCCGGTATCCATCCAGAGAGACACAGGAAAAGGTTGCATACACAGGATCTACTCTGGTGGGGGAAAAGAAATGTGAATGTAATTGGACAAAAAGCAATACAACAGATGAAGTACACCAGGATACAGACAACTAACTGTCACATCTGAAAACACTGCCAGCCGCCTGCAAGTCTTCTGCTCTGATTCTCTAATCCTACTTTAGGAAGCGAGTGACGGCCTCTGCTTTAAAGCCCATTAAACTGCAGATGGTAGCTTGAACTCTCTTCACGTTCATATGCTTTTAAGTGGGACACTAACAGTAAGTATTAGTGGATTAAGCAAGGTTTTGATTGCATATGGGTCAGTTGCCCACTGAAACAACTTTCTTTGTTGCTTTGTCTTGCAAAACTAATCTTAACTAAAGGTTTACTCACTACCTTTATTTATCAATTGCGTATGTGTCAATTTCATTCTCCATTTTTAGATGAAGACCTGGAGTTTTTCAAACCTTTTATTTGTTGAAAAGGAATAAAATTTCAGATCCTTTATTAATTAAGCTTTATTCAACAGGGTCTCTCTGTCCTCAGAGATCCACATCTCATACTTTCCCTCTTATACATTAATCATTTAGTCCTACTTGTTTCATAACTGCTCTGTGGAGACTGTGTTAGATTCCAGGCACTGTTAATTATCCCTTTTCATTTAACTCTTTTGACGGGTTGGGTCTATTATCACATCACATGCTCGTGAACACTGTCCTGTGCATAGCTCTGTACTAGTGAGCGAGTTATTAACAAGAAAAATACTTTCACAGACCTATTTATTTACATTAGAAGTAGGTTAACCAAGCGTCACTGACTTCTGCTTTGCTCCCCTTTAGCGCCGGTTTCCTGACAGTTGACTCTTTCATAACAAACCTGTTGCAGCTGTATCCAGTCTGTGGGTGCAAATCATTGGTGTAGAAATACCAGATCTCTTGCGAAATTCACAATATAAAGAAAAAAGAAACTTAATCTTGGAAATATTCGTGGCTCTGCCGTATAAGATAAACCATTATGCAGCAAACGGACTGTCTAACCAATGCTGTGTTATTTGCCCTGTGGCTACAAAATACACAGATCGCATGAGAGTCATGTGAAAAATGACAAAGGCATCTGCTTACCCGAAGATGATACAGAAATATTCAGTGCGCTCTTCCTCTATCGCATCTCCCTCTGCGCTTTACGCAAAGCTGTTCCTCTCCAAATCAAACTGCCACAGCGGCTGAAATGTTGCAGAACTGTTTGTCCAGCTTCACCTGCGATCAATTTGTGTCCTTGAGCTGACTGTCAATCACAAATCAATGTCGTCAGCAGGACTAATAAGAAGAGAGATATGATCTGCTCCTGCCTCTCCGGGCTGGCAACGGGCTTTACGTCCACCAATAACGGGTTTAGGGGGAGGGGACGCGCTTTGTCCCGCCTCCAGGCCACGTAGGGCGTGCGCTCTGAAATCCATTGACGTCAATGAGCTTGGCTGGCATGAAAGGCGTCTGTCAATTATATGAGAAAGAAGTAACATGTGAGGATCCTGCGCAGAAACACGTAAACAGAATGACGCATGGGCTCCTAAACAGCAGAGCAGAATGAACCGAGCTGGTATTGTGACAAAAAGCGAGGAGAAGTAATGCATCATAGTAATAAAAAAAAAAACAACACGTATATATGCCCTTCTGTTGGAAGCTTAAGAGTAAATAAACAAACATGTGCGTAAATGACTGAGGGAGAAACGTCCACACCACACACCGTGGGGATAGCGGCAGCAGATGAGGGGACATGGATGAGTCCATCAGTCCAACAGAGGAGGAGCAGGGTTTAAATTTCAGGCCACCCCCTTCTCCATCTCCCAGCCCCCCAACACAAACGCTACATTCAACAGAGGAAACGGAAAAGACGAAACATACAAGAAGGATTGTCATTTCAAAACCCCGGGGCTGTGGAAAGAACAGAGAGTTCCATTTTTATTCCCATCCTTGCCACTTTTTATTTCTTTGATAGACCACAAATCTGCCCTTACAGCCCCTTCTTCCACTTTTTGCCCATCTTTTCCCCAGCTGTTTGCAGCTGGCAGAAAAAGCACCCGCCCTGTTCGGGAAAAAGGGACGGAGAGTGACCGGAGGAGGAGAGAGATGCCACCCCAACCTTCCCAGCCGCAGGTGAAGAAGAACATCCTGAAGTTCCTCAGGAGTTTTTTGGGAATCATCCGGATCCTGCAGATTGCGTTCGGAGCCGGGCTGTGGGTCACCATCGCCGCCAACAAATACGATGGCGCCATCCACTTCGCCCTGTTTGTGGCTGTCCTCTTCTGGCTCCTCACCATCGCCCTCTTCTTCATCACTCTCCTGGACAAGCAGGACCTCGTTCCGCTGCTGGGAGGGGAGCGTTGGTTGTCCACCAACCTGGCGCACGACGTGGCCGCCGCCGCGCTCTACCTGTCGGCCATAGGGATCATGATCTACAAGACGGATCGCCACTCTTACTGCAACCTGGATCAGTACAAGCACCCCTGTCTGTACAAGGTCTACCTGACAGCCGCCGTGTTCGCCTGCCTGTGTTGCCTCGCTTATCTCCTGTCGGTTATTTATGGAGCGTGCAGGAAATGTCGGGGAGAACAGAGGTTGAGGGTGGGTCAACAGAGGCATCCACTGCAAGATGAGGAATAGTTATCTTCACTGTAATTTTGCTCAGCAGTTACTCTAATCTCAGATTTATCTCTACTGTCTCCCAACTTTCCACATTGGTAATGAGGCACAATCAGTCACTGTGGTGGTACAGAGACCAAAAGAATACAAGTCTGATTGGTGATGTGCACATGTGACATATTTGTCTCCCAGTTAACTCAAATACTAGTAATTTAATGTAATTTTCTGTCATAAAGAAACATATTCATTTATTATAGAGGGTTAGCAGTATATTTAGTGTTTACAGTAAAATGGCCTTAATATACATTTTGCAGATTTGTGCTGGTACTGGGTCCATTTAAAACCTCTGATAGGACTGTTTGTTTTCACAAAGGATTTTTTTTTTATCAACATTTTTTTAAAGTATATATTTTTATGTGTTTATGTGTTTTTGTATGACGGACAACTTATACTGAACAATTACTGAAATGCAATGGACTTGCTGATATCCTTTTTTACCAGCTCTGTTTTGTGTTTTGTCCAACTCAAACTTTGCGTGCAGTTTTAATCAGTGCCTTCTGTCAGAATGCTGTATACTTGGCAAGGTTGTGATGACAACAACAATAAGAACCCAACTATATGGATGTGTTTGGTGCTACGATGTGTATGCTGAACAAAAATATTCCTTAAGTGTTCTTCATGTAAATCCAAAGAGAAAACAAAAGAGTAAGAATAAAGACTAGTGAGAGTTGGTGAGATGTTTCTTTGGTTGTCATTGTGCACTGCTGGACAGAAACTTCGGATGAGCTGCTTGAGGTTAAAGTTTGTAAAATGCTTTGCTGATTTTGTTCGAGAACTGTGAGTGAAATTTGGAGAAAGAGCTGGTTCATGTGCACAAATTGTGCTTTTAGTGGGTTTTTCCAAATGCAACACAGATTTAGCGAGACTAGCGACAGAAGCCCTCAGGAACTTCCTGTGAGGAGATAAAAGCCTTGTCTAATCAGCAGGGATCATTTATATGCCATGCCACGAAACCACATCAAAGACATGGATCTTTAGGACTATCTGTGTTTCTAGCAGACAGCGATAAAGTCTTCCACGCAGGCACATGCAGAAATTTTGCATGTACTGCACTGTACGATTGAAAGAATGTGTGTGTTGCCCGACAGTTATCCTACTTTTGTGTGCGCTTTGTGTTGTGTGAGGACTAATCTGGGAAGAGGCTTGGTCTTACCGGAACAGTCTTTAGGGGTTCTGGAGGTGGGCTAAGAGTCAGCCAATGGAAACGAAGCCAAGCAGTGGAAGATGATTCAGTGTCTCATCTATTCTAGTCAGCATACAGCTCCTACAAACACGCTGCAGACAAGTTGTTTTAACAGCACCAAAGCTGCACTTTGGTAACTGTGTTTGGTCGTATTTATAGAAAGTGACATTATGGGTGAATGACTGTGATTTTTAAATTTGTGTTCATACTTTGCACACTTGTTGCAGGCACAGAACAGTGTGTGGTGAAAAAGATTGTGCTTTTTTCAATATTGGCAACCAAACGTAAGGCGTCATGCTCGGAAAGAAGCATCGGAGATAAATGTTGTATTCTCACAGCTCCAGAGACACAATTAGTGTGCTTTATTAAAACCTGAGGAGATCTTGGGTATAAAAAGAGGTTCGTGATATGTTATGCTTGTGCGAGTGCAGGTGACATCTGTGGTCAGAGCTGCAGGAGTGAAAGGGTTAATGTTAAACTGCAGCACCAGGATATAAATCTAGTACTTCTAAAGGAGGAAAGGAGTCTTCTCCCCCACCTCCCCCACCCACACACACTCTCCCACCCACCTTCTCCCCCTCTGAGATTTCCACAGAAGTGTTGTCCTGTCCACGTGTCGGCGCCTGTGGCAACACACTGTTGTATACAGCCAAATGGAGACAGTACACAGTGGCCCTGTGAGCTGCATAAAACAAGCAACTGAATCCAGAGTTCGGTTTGATACTGAAAGTAACCATGGTGAATCATTTTAGTTTTGGATGAGTCACAACTATAGCGTATGCTGAAAATTAAGGCCAGAAAAGGATTCTCCACATTTACCCTGAAAGTCTGTTTGAGTTTACCACATTAACAGTCTTGTTATTATTACACTGACCACAGTTTAAAGGTCGTGTGTCTTTTTGGATTTGACTAACTCATATTTCTTGAACATTACATCTATTGTCCAAACAGTGAACCCATTTAATTACAGGTAATGTGACTGGAATCCTTTGTCTGAGGGTGTGGGCACCACAAGAGTGAGCTTGTTGTATTTTTTTCCAGCTGCACCAACACTAAAGAAAACCCAGAGAACTTGGTTGGACATATAGAGCTTGGCACTACTCTGGAGTGCCAACTGCGTGATATTTATTTTGGCTAGTCAACCGAAAAGACATTTCCTGCATGTGCTCTCCCACCCGTCTGCAAGAGACCAACCATCCAAGAGTTGTCATAACCCCTTCAAACGGCTTCTCTGCCCCTCCCTGAGAGCACAGCCTCTGGTTACATACTGTTGTAATGGACTGATGTCACTTAAGTGAAAAACTGTTACAAACTTTCCAACCAGAGAAAGTGAGTTAAAATATCCCTGATGGATAACAATGACATGACTGATTTTTGTGTCAGTGTGTCCCACTGTAGTGGTGTGCAGAAGACACTGTGAGCTGTAGGACAGCCTTCTCAGGACTGGGAGGGGACAGACGTCTTGTTCAGATCTCTTTTTTCCCCAGGCCAGATAATTGCTGTGAAAGGGACTCAGCTCAGGTCATCTTTCTAAAACAAGGTGTACAAATTATACACTCCACTGTACTGTACTGTACTGTAACATTTTATTCTTGTCATTGTAACAGTCACTTTGATTTTGCCATAAACAGCATATACATAGTTTTGACAAAGACAGTACTGACATTATCAGTTTTGTTTGCTCCAATGTAAGTAACGAGGGACAAAATTCACAGAGCCTCTATTCAAAAAATGTTGCTGTAGTTCAGCTGAAGTTTTTATCAGGCCTGAGCAGTCTCAGGTAATCTGATTAATTGCCTATTTCCACAGTATTCTCCACCATTGAACTGTTTTGACAAAGTGACAAAGCTTCACATCAGCTTCAGTCAATCTCTGGAATATACTTTTGCTCAGGATTGTGGGTTTTGTCTCTGATTTCTTGTATTTGAATCTCTTCATAATGAGTGTGAACAGGAGGAACAGTTACAGTCACCAGAAACTCTTTCACTATAGTAAAGTCAATATTATTTTAAGACAGACTTGAAAATATGTGTATTTATTCTTTTGCCATTTTTGTGCATTTTCTAAAACACCTCACACTTGACTCTTTTTACTGTGCCCAGTCCTGACTTTCATCTGAGTAGCCTTGTTTTTGTAAGGCCGCTGTTACACAGAGTTTACTGAACCAGGTGTGTATACTTGAATGGTAAGAACCCACTCAGCAGCTATTCAGACTGGAAGAGCTCTGTCTAACGTAGCCATACAAATCCTGGGTGGGTAATTCCCGGTGCTCTATCCTATCAGTGTGTCTGCTTCTTTTCTTTTTTGTGCTGGCGGCTCTCGTCTCCTGTCTTGTTTGGGAGGCTACATGTACTCACGTGAAACATGAAAACACACACACAGCAGTGCCCTGTTAACCACATTTTCATCAGCTACTGCTGAGATGCACATTCCTTCACAGAGAGAAAAGAGGGGCTGGGAAACCAGATGGAGGACCACTGAACAAGTGAATGAGCAGAAAAACAAGTGAGAAGTGAGATGGGAAGATGTGCAAAAATGCCTTTAAGGTCCAAGCAGGAGTCTGAGATTGACATTTCCTGTCTGTGTAAGGCATGAATCGGCCCAGTGTTCTGGGTGTGGAGGCCTTGTTTGCCGCTGATACTGTTCAGTTTATAGTTTCCTACCATGGTTTCTGGGATCACCAATTCAACATCTGTTACAGCAGCTTTTGCCCAGACGATACTTGTGAATGGGCATACTGTTCCTGTGTTGTGAGGGCAATGGCAGCCAGTGGTGGGAAATGATGATAGCTATTTATAGAGCTTTGAAAATACCACAGCTTCCTTCAATCTGCCAGTCCTCAGACAGGATGTCGAGAGTGTGTTACAGGGTGAATGAGTCTGAAAAGGAGGGAGGGGAATCTTTTTGTCACTGGGTTTATGGATTTTTTAATTTCCTGACATTTAATGATTCTTACTTGCAACTTAAGTTAACAGCTCTGCCTTCATTCATCACCTGTAAGTTTCACCTCATTAAAACATAAAGTCAAAGAGGGAATGAGAAGAGATGATTAATTTTCTCCTGACTAAAACTCTCAACAAATACTGCATTTGTAGTGTCCACACAGTAGGAAGTAAAACAAACATTCTTTCCAAGTGTGGATCATGGAGACTCTGATAATAGCTTACATGGCCCTGAATGGTTTCCCAGCAAATGTTTTCACACAAAGAGGTCCAAATTCTCTTTGTTACATCACACTGCTGTTGACAGAAAAAAAATATCAGATTTTAAAGAAACATTTTCTTTTTCAAACTATATCCCATTGAATTTTGCCTAAAAATGTGATGATACATGGTTTTACACTACATTGTCCAAACTTTGCACAAAAGTTTCCAGCAGCAAACTAAAGTCATAACAACAACACAATGTCTTGAATAAAAAAAATAAATCACAGACAGTCTAGTTTCTCATGGGCTCCAATGAGAAGTATCAAATATTTGAAGTCTGTTTAAGTTCCTTCTTGATCGAATGTACATCGTTCCATACTGAAGATTGTAAGCAATGATTTAGTTTATCCACAAGGAGGCACACTCAGGCCACACAAAACATGCATTTTTACTGTCTCCAAGTTTGTGTTTCTCATTTGTCCCATCAACATCTCAAGTGACAGACATGCAGGCTCTAAAGAAAAAGAAAACAGAAAGAGAACTAATTGTTTATTATCCTTCATAAGCCCGTAGAAAAGAATGTTGATAGAGATTGATACTATTTTCAACTTTGGGGATGTTTTGCTGCCTCTGAAGTTTGACCCTGGCACCAAAGTGACAACAGAGAAGTAACACTTGATTCTTTGGAGACACTCTGCTCCCTCTGGTTATACCCACACACACCCGTAAAGCTTTGAAGACCTGCATGCACGAAGACCAGACACAACCAAGAAGTGCTGACTGTCATGGACTTTCCTCAACAGTCACCTGACCTTAACCTCAGTAAGAATGAAAGGAGGCACTTGAAGACTGAGGAGGCCAAACATTCCTGACAGGCAGTCACACTGTGCTCGGATAATGAGGGTTATCAGGTTTGAACAAATGTATGCTGCCCAAGTGCTTTCTGTTGCAAATTGAAATTCATACATTGTCAAAGAGTCAAATTTGTACTATCAAGCTGATATTAAAATATGTAATGAAAAACATTGGTCAGGCAGTGATTGGAACTGTTGTCCCACAGCAAGAAGGTTCTGGGTTCGAACCTCAGCTGAGGCCTTTCTGAAGGGAGACTGTATGTTTTTCCTGTGTCTGCATGGGTGTCCTCCGACCTCCTCCCACAGTCAAAAGAGAGGCTTTTATGTTAACTGATTATGTTATACTGGCTGTAGGTGTGACCATGCATGGTTGTTTGTCTCTGTGTTAGCCCTGTGATGGACTGGTGATCTGTCCAGGGTGTACCCATCCTCTCACCCATTGCGAGCTAAAAAAGGCTCTAGCTCCCCATGACCTGATTGGATAAAAAAATATATATTAAAAACTAACTCTAAGGCACTGTCATTATGGCTTGGCACAGTAGCAAAATAACAAAAATTGAGGTTTTGCTTTACAATACACAATGCAATTAATGGTTGCATACCTTAACAGAGGGGGAAAATGTATTTTTTAAGTTATCTTTTCCATTTTATCAAGTACATGCTTATGAATACTGTGTACTGAACAAACTTGGGTTAACAAATCTACTACTTTGAGTGCTTTGTAGCATTTTATTCAATGTGTCACACCTCCCATCTTTCATATCAGCTTGCTTTCCTCATTCTAAATTTGCCCTTTTCTTGCAAAACCACAGCTATTCATTTCCTCGGTATCTTTCTGAAGATAGAATCATTTCAACATTTTACAGTCCAACCACAGATAAAAGGAAATGAAGAGGAACAGCAGTTGGATGAAGACAAAGAAAGAGATAATAAAATATTTTAAAAGGAAGACTGATTGAGCAGTTAAACCAGTATTTAAATCTTGGTGTTAGTGATGATACTGTGCTCAAGTTTCTGAATTCAGTAGTAGACTTATGTGCTTTCATAAGTTTGGGATGGAGTTTTCAGACTTGCTATGACTGAAGTATGGAAATAGCTGAATTTCACATTTGTAGCCACCTTATAATAAGTGTGTCATAGTATAGACTGTGTAGATTATAAAATGCAATTAAACCTTTTTGCTCTCTGTTTGAAATGTTTATTGTTCCAAAAACGTTATTATTTATTTAAGCTATTCCGATTTACTTCTTTAAGTTGTCAGTGTGGAAATAGTAATAGATACACTATAGGCCAAACGTTTGGACACACCTTCTCATTCAATGTTTTTTCTTTATTTTAATGACTATTTACATTGTAGATTTTCACTGAAGGCATCAAAACTATGAATGAACACACGTGGAGTTTCACTAAAAAAGGTGAAATAACTGAAAACATGTTTTATATTCTAGTTGCTTCAAAATAGCCATCGTTCTGATTACTACTTTGCAAACTCTTTGCATTCTCTCAATGAACTTCAAGAGGTCGTCACCTGAAATGGTTTCCACTTCAACAGCTGTGACTTATCAGGGTTAATTAGTGGAATTTCTTCCTTTATCAATGGGGTTGGGACCATAAGATGTGTTGTGCAGAAGTCAGGTTAAACCCTATTGGACAACTGTTAAAATTCATATTATGGCAAGAACCAATCGGCCAACTAAAGAAAAACGAGTGACCATCATTACTTTACTTTACTCTACAATGTAGATAGTCATGGAAATAAAGACAATGCATTGAATGAGAAGGTGTGTCCAAACTTTTGGCCTGTACTATAGATAGATAGATAGATAGATAGATAGATAGATAGATAGATAGATAGATAAATAGATAGATGTGTAAAAGAGAAACATAAAGAAAAGTCAATAAAGTACAACGTACAGCATGAAGGTCAGAGAGAGTCCGTGCCGCTGACGCCCACCTCTGCCATTGGTTGAAAAATAAGAGCTACGTCATATAACGGAATCTCATTGGATGTGTCAACCAGGAAGTGTGGGAGTAACCAATCCACGGAATAAAAGGGTTTGACAGCAACGAGTGGACCCGTTTGCTTCTCTTTAGTTCTTTATTCAGTTCTTTCAGCATCCGTGTTTAAAGACGCCTTATTCAACAGTTCTTTTTATTGATTAAAGCGATTAAAGCTGAGATATATTTTTAATCCATATGGCGGCCTACAAATTGGTGCTGATTCGCCACGGAGAGAGCAACTGGAACCAGGAGAATCGGTTCTGCGGCTGGTTCGATGCAGATTTAAGCGAAACTGGGGAGAAAGAAGCAAAAAGAGGTGGACAGGCCTTGAAAGGTGAGGAAGAACCGACTCATTTTCTTCCCTCATTCACTGCAATATCTCTGACATGCTGTCAACCAATTGCATAACTGTCTCTGCATGCATCAGGTCATAGACCGCCCCCCGAGCCTGCAGGAAGATGTGCAAACGTGCAGAAACGATGCTTTCTAATGTGGCTGTACTGATACAGGAATTACAGTTCAAATGTGGTTTCTTATCGTAAAAGATATAAAGGAAAAAACAAAGCTATGCTGCAATTGAATTAGAATACTTTATTGATTCCAATGGACACTGTGTTACAAGTTCATCATGCATCTGCATTTTTTTAAACACCTTTCGACCTACTCATTTATACAATGAGACAAATATAAAGTAACACGCTTTTCACGTGTGAAAACAGTGACATTTTTGTGTGCTATAAGGAGTATATATTGTACTACATATTATTTTGGATTAAACGAGCATGCTGAAAACCTCATCATCACCTCTGGGCGAATGTAAATGCTTTTTTTGATTAATTGATTGATGGAGTCCTTAGTTGCAGCTCTAAGTGTGGTTACGAGACAGCTTGTATTTCCAGTAAAGCTTGTTACTTAGTTTTCTTTACTCTCCATTGTATTATTGTTATGTTTCATGTAACTTGTGCTGTCTTTATTCTTAGAAAGCACTGTAGAGGGATTTACGACTAAACAACCCTGAAAGAGTTCTCAAATGTCAATCACTCTCTGAAACGCACAGATGCTGGCTTTGAGTTTGACCTTTGCTACACCTCGGTGCTGAAGCGGGCCATCCGGACACTGTGGCTGGTCTTGGACGGCATTGACCAGATGTGGGTGCCTGTGCATCGGACCTGGCGGCTCAACGAACGCCATTATGGTGGCTTGACAGGTCTAAACAAGGCCGAGACAGCCGCCAAGCACGGAGAGGCTCAGGTGAAGATCTGGAGGCGCTCCTTTGATATCCCTCCTCCTGTCATGGGCCCGGACCATGACTACTACACTATCATCAGCAAGGTAAGATATGATATCTAGAGTACATTACGCACATCCAAGGAGCTTTGCTGGCCTGTGAGGAAAAGAATAGTATTGTTCATTTTGACCAACTTGATCAATTAAATCCACACATGTTTGACAAAGAGGAGATGTGACTGGAACATGTCTGTGTTCATGCTCTATCAGCAGTTGTGTCACTGTTAATGAGTGAAATCAGCAGAAATGTCTGGAGTGTTGGGAGAGACAATACTGGATTTAAGAGTATGATACAGTAATTTGTAATATGGAAATGTTTTACACATTTACACACACAACTGTGCAAATGAAACCTGACAACAATGTAGTGTAGTACCTTAGTATTTGCTAGCAGGAGACTTGATGCGGTTACCTAATAGCATGTCCAATGTGAGTTAATATATGACTGGCAAGGATGAGGTCTTCTGGGTACGAGTTCAAAGTTCAGTCAAAGTCACAAAACTGCCTTGACAGAGGCAGGGAGACATTAAGATATAATTACAGCAGCATTACTTGTGTTTCAGTCCTCTCCGTTCCCCAATAATAATAATATAAAATATGTTTTTAAGATTCAAGAGAAAGGGATCCAGCATTGCTTTGTTGTCTATATTTTTTATACTGTTTATTTTTACATACTGATATTGTCTTCCTTCAAGGATCGTCGCTATGCAGACTTAACTGAGGACCAGCTGCCTTCTTGCGAGAGCCTAAAGGATACCATTGCACGGGCGCTGCCCTTCTGGAACGAGGAGATCGCTCCTCAAATCAAACAAGGAAAGAGGGTGCTCATTGCTGCCCATGGAAACAGTCTGAGGGGGATTGTTAAGCATTTGGAAGGTAGGTGGTGCTATAGAGTTTAAATAGAAAGCGTATGCTAGCAGCCTGTAGGCAGTGCTTCTGACCACTGACTCAGCAAGTGATGCAAGCATGTTTTTGTTTACTTGTAGCATGCCAAAATACAATATTTTTTATTGTCATTAATTTCAACTCTGTCACATAACTCCAGAATAGTAAACACACAGAGACTATATATCTACAATTTGTGTAACTGTGCTTTTTGTGTGTGCTGCCACCTGTAGGAATGTCAGATGAAGCCATCATGGAACTGAACCTGCCAACTGGTATCCCCATCCTCTACGAGCTTGACAAGAACCTAAAGCCTGTGAAGCCAATGCAGTTCTTGGGAGATGAGGAGACTGTACGCAAAGCCATGGAGGCAGTTGCTGCTCAGGGAAAGGCCAAGAAGTAAAGCATGACAACCCCCCCTCTGTGTATGATGGTATAGGTTGTCCCAAACAACTGGCCTCAGATTAGTGTTTTTCCTGAATCCTATTTTATTTTGGGTTGTAATGCTTGATGAATATACTGTAGATTGTTGTCAGAGGCAACCTCACTCTACTGTGCAAGGGACCAGTACTTGATGAATGACTGGGATATACAAGAAGCATGAGGGCCACAGCTCTTAAGAGATTGTAAATATCTTTGCTGAAATGATAAATTAACAAAATTATAATATTTAAGAATTGCTGAGGGGAGTGTCTTTCTTACTAAAGACAGTATTATAATATTGTTCATTTGTTTTCTTTCTGAAAAAGATTTGGCTTTGGAGACGTAAGACGAATAGCAAACTGTCATGGTAAATGATGAATATTAAACAGAAAACAGACTGAAATCTGGCTGTGGCCACTCTGCCACAGTTAGCTATAAATGTCTGGGGCACAGTATGTGTTGGCATCACTGTTTAAACAAAGAGAGGAGTCTTTTGTTTGACTCTGCTCACTGTATACTGTCCATGAATGTGGAATACTGTTTTTTTTGAATGCATTAACAGTAGTAACAATATTATGCCTGCCTAGGACACCATTAAAATGTTTTGGTTGACTTAGGGCAGTGGGTTGTAGTTAAAATAAAGTGAATTTAAAATATTTACCATTTAGAATGAATTAATTCATGTTAAAGGGACCACCGAAGTGCACACAACTAGCTCACTTTTCAAAGCATTTACTTGATGTATTCCACTAATAAAGGGATGCCATTTTGCAATCTCTTGAGAGCAGGATGGGACAGTGGGGACAGCTGAATTGTCCCTTTCTCTTACTTTGTCTGTTTGTGAATGGAGTTTGTGCAGTCTCTGTGTATGTTGTTGGTGTCTGTGTTGTATCTGACAATATGTATTGTTCCCTTTACATTTTGAATGGTGCCAAACACTGCTTTGCTATCAGTTTTGTATTGTTTACTTGATCAATCATTATTTGACTTGTCTCCCTGTGAAGCATCATTAATAGCAATTGAAAGGTCTAAATAATTCAGTATCTCTTACTGGGTTTGACTGTCTGACTGTCAGTCATTGAATTTGGTGTCATGGTATTTATGTGCCTCCTACGATCTGTGAGTGGAATACCCCATCATGTTTTGCAGTGTTGACTTTTTTCTTTATCACATTCTGTCTGTGTTGGTTAAACACATCCTCTCGGCTCTGATCTAATAAATGTATAATTCTGGGTGAATCTCCTAATTGTGCCTCTGCTTGTTTAATATTGGAAGAGATTTATTCTTGTTTGTTTGGTTTTGTTTTGTTTTTCACAGAGAGATTGGAGTTACATGCAAACAGGTCTTGCTGGTGGCCTGACTATTAGTTTTAATTAACTCCTCTGTGCTTTCTGACTAGGTCTAAGCGTATTTCATTTTTAAAAAACAGCCATTTGTTTCCAAAATGTATATCAAGAGCATAGAAATGTATATTGTATTTGTGAAATAATTGTAAACACTCCTTTCAGAAAAAGGAAATGCTGCCAAAATGTAACAAAAAAAAATTAAGTTTCTTCTAACTACCTCAAGGAAATCACACTTGATGGGATCCGATTTTATTCTAGTCAATGAAAGTGAATAAACATAAACGTATAGAGCCAGTCACCGTCTGTAAATACCTACAAGTAATATTTGAGAGTCAAAATATCGGGAAGAATCATAAAATATCCTAAATATCCCTTTAACAAAGAGAACTACTTTCGGACTCCAAGTTCCACAATGCAGTTCGAGTAATGATGGTCGACGCGAGTACAGGCGGGAGAAAGCTTTACTGATGACATGAGTTTAGCTTTAGGAACTTTTCACATGTGTGATCACTACCGTTTGTAGTCACAGACAGTCTTCTCAGTCCTGACCATGAGGAAAGCAACAGAAAACCAGGGAAACAGTCGGTAAGAAACCACGCGGACTTTGTTTGCAGCCCATTGCTATGTTGCTTAGAGCATTAGCCGGCTAGCTAAGCACCACTTCCTGTAACATATTATTCTTTATGTATTTTATTTTAAATTGGATAACTGCGGTAGGACTGTGTACACTCTGAAACTGCGTATGTAAGGCTGATCGTGTTTGCTGTTTAAGCACGATGTATAGAATTAATGCTAAACAATAACATTTGACTGCTGTCAAAATCATGCAGCTTCCCTTGTTAAGATTAGCTAGCTATGCTTTTGTAGCCGCTAGCACAATACGCATTGTTGTTTTTCATAGCATATGTTTATGACTGAGGGTTTCAGGTGACCCTGCTGAGCTGATGTTTAGATGTCAAAGCGATACCACCTCATGTCAGAGTTAACAACTCGTGCTGACATACGAGCAAGGTAGAAGGCTGTGATTGGTAGCCATTAACCAAGCAGAGGATGACAAGCAAGTGTCTCAGTTGCTTGATTAGTCGTTTGCGTTATCGTATTTGATAAATTTAAATAGAAGTTGCATTACTGTCGTCTTGGTGACAAAACGAACTGATCGTTCATCCTTTGTGGCTTTTCTCTCAGAGGACTTGCAGCTAACTTCTCCCCGAGGAGTAAAGGTGGGTCAGAAAATATCAGTGTTTTTGAATTTACACTACACTGCATTATCTCGTAGTAATATGTGCATTTTGGCTCTGTCTTACTTTGCAAAAACAAATGGGAGTGTAGTGCCTAATATCAGTCAGCAGTCGGTTTTTAAACAAAGCGTATTGTTTTTATGAAATACAGTTCATTGAGTCTAATATGCAGTCTGATTTTTTTTTTTAAAGGGTCAACAAACACATAACCTACTTTCATAAATTTTGTAATAATCAGTTTTTATGGAAGAGCTGGTTTAATATTATTGTATACCTTCAAGAAAATGCTTCTTAGAAATTCATTATCAAGTTACTGTCATGCTAAAACACATCTTTTTTTACTATTATCACTCATATCACTGTATTGTTCTTGTCCACATGTGACACACCACTCAAGGGTTTACAATGTAGGTGAGAAAAATACTGACATCAACAAGAGCCAACTGTGCTACATGTGTGTAATCCTAGGATCCATATGAGAAATGTACATGTGCAGAAAAGACAATAAATGTTGTATGCCAAAAAAACATTTTAATTTAGACACATCAGGTAAACAGTAATTTATTATCAGTTTTAAAAGGAATCAAACTAAAGTGCAACATGAGGCAAACCTATTTTGGTGTGTCACCATTGTTAAAACTGCACAGATAAACATAAGACAGGAACTGATGCTTTAAAAATTCAAAGCACAAGTATCTATTAATGGTGACAGCATATAGCCCAAAGAAATTATTTAGATGATTCTGCTAAGATATTGCAACAACCATAATGCATGCATCATGTTCCTTCCTTGTTTCAGTGAAGGACCCTGCACTCCAGCAGCGACCGTTACCCCAATTTACATCCTTCCACCAGGAGACTCCAATGAAGCCCTCCCAGGTCCCTAACCGACTTTCTCATCCACCACCCAGGAGAGGGTTGCCAATTCAAACACCTGAGTCATGCTACAGAGACAAATCAGGGCCATATCGACACCCTCCTCATCTCCCAGGATCAATCCATTCATCAGTGTTTTCTCCAAGTAGCTCATCCAACATTAGTCCCTCAGTGAATAGGCCTCATTCCTTATCAAAACACAGGCTGGGCCCTCTAAAGCACTCTGCTCAGCACCCAAGTAGCACACCTAATGTTGGAACTGCACTAAGTAGGACCCCACCAATGCCAAGGGATATGCTGGGTCATCCACAGCA
The DNA here is from genome assembly GCA_900323345.1 of Pseudochromis fuscus. Classification (NCBI taxonomy): domain Eukaryota; kingdom Metazoa; phylum Chordata; class Actinopteri; family Pseudochromidae; genus Pseudochromis; species Pseudochromis fuscus. Next base: position 41,322 of record OOFC01029100.1, on the reverse strand, counting down.
GTGTGCACCTCCCGGTGTATCTTACCCTGCATGCTCTCAGTTAGTGAATTTGAGCAACTACTCTCCGTCATCACACATCAGGAGAGATCAAGTGACTGAATCCGCAGTAACTTCATGGAACTCAGGAGGCAACAATGTAACAGCACCAAGACAGGAAACAAATAAGGTATTGTTTTCTTTTTATTAAAAATGTGTCTATTGTTGAAACCTAGTTGTGGCACTGGTAAATTGTCTTTATGACCAGCACTGATGCAGTCATGTGATGCTGATCTGTTATGGGTTTTAACATTTACTCTGTTAGGCTGAGTCCTTTGGTGTGGGGAGTTCTATACAAACTGTCCAGCTGCACAGGCCTCCAATGAGTCTTATGACCACATCACTCAACACCAGAGCAGCTCAAGAGGTTCACCCACAGCCCCCCTCATACTCAGGGTACTGGAGTCCTCATATGAACCAGTGGCCCTTGTTGGCCTGCCAGCCACCTCCATATCCTCAGTTTTGTGACAGGAGTAGTGGTTACACTTTTCCCATCATGCACAGCTCTGTAGCCCCTTGCCAGGTAAAGTCTGTTATTACTTTAATGACAATTCACTTGGAGTTTTGCAACCCAGCCAACTCATACAGACGGTTTCTGTAAATCCAGCCTCAGGCTAGACTTGTTTAAGGTATTAGCAGTGATACAGTGGTCTGAAACAAGCTATGACTGAATGGTCACAAGGTGACAAATTTTACATAAGTTAAAGAGCATTTAGTATGTGTTTAGTTTGTTAGTTTACTATTATGTATTTAACTAAACAGCATCTTCATAAACATGACTGAAATGTAATTCATTCTGATTGTATATAGTGCATAGTAACATGGTTACTGCTGTTGAAAAATTAGTCATTTTTTTGTTTGCTAAAGAAAGTAAGCTTCTAAAGGGCTAACATTTTTCTCAATTTTTGTAGAGCCAACAACATGAACCAACACCTCCAAGCAGAAAGTTCATCCCAGGTAATGTTGAAGTAAATGACTGATCTACTTAAAGGAATCATAAATGGAAATATATACATGTATAGGTTGATAGCTTGTGATGTTGAGAGCACATAAGAAAATTTTCAGGTATATTTGACCATTCCTGGAAACATTGTCAGTGTTTTTGTATGGCAGTCCTAATGCTACTACTTTGCTGCCATGATGCAGTGTAATGGTGCATTGGAGCGGGGGCATCAGAATTCGCACGTCTCGGATACGCGCCACGAGACTCGGGAGATGCTTATGGCGCATTTCCACTGGCAAAACTTGCTACCGGGTACAACTTTTTGTACCTCCTCTCTTGTGGTTCCCAAAAAAGTACCCAGTCAGGTCGGCGCAGGTACTCAAATGTTATTGGTCGGAATCATCACTGCATCGTTGCGTCATCACTGCGTGGCACGTAATCTGTCCCCGCAAACACGCGGGCATTTTTAAATCTTCGGCAAACCGTGCAGACGTGTTTGAAATATCAACAAGAAGAGAAATGGCATCTGTTATTAGAAATCCTGCCCCATGGACTCAGGACAAGGTGCAAACCTTTCTGTCATTAGTCGCCGATGAGAAAATTCAGCGGGAGCTGGACGGCGCAGTCAGAAACGAAAGAATCGCATAAAAGATGACGTCATGAATGACTGCCAGCTACACGGAGGAGGGACTATCCTCAGCAATGTAAATGCAACTGAGGGGGGCTGATCCCGAGCGATCTGAGGCGAAGCAAAGCGAGTAGGTACCAGTGTAAAATGCGCCAAATGTGTAGTGCTACTAAGCAGGTGTTAGCATGCTAAACTCTGAGGTTAGCTAAATGCTAACATTATCATGCTAAAATGCTGATGTTCAAATTAAGCTCTTTGGATTTGTACAGTCTCCCAGAGCGGCCGCTAGCGTTGCGGTATTTAAAGGTTTTCCCTTTCAAAGTGAGGCGAGCTCAGCATTCACATAAACACTTCTGAATTATTAAACAATGTGGAGATCATCCGTGCAGGACATTTCCTCACTTACTACCAAAATCTGCACTAAGTGTCCTAATGATCTTCAGCGTGAGAGTGAAGAAAGTGTTGATGGAGTGAATAAAAGTGATGGATGGAGACCATGCACACACACACAAAAGAGCAGTACAAAGTGCTTTGTGTTGCAGCCCTTCCCCAAACCAACACCTCCTGCCAAAAAAAGAAAGTCTCAACGAAACAATGAAGCTGCTTTTAGGGTTTTTATGGCTCCCAGGACTCTCCCACACAATAAACATCTGTACCGAAAATAATTAAATGCTTCTTAATTTGAAATTATATTATTTAATTTTGTGTTTGTTTTATTGAGGATATCATGAAACTTTCTGTACTAAACATCAAACATGAATAAGAAGAAAGTTGAGAAAGCCCAAAGTGAAACACTAAATCCTCAAAAATGTGTAAACCGCAATATAAGTCACTGTTTTGGTTTCGAAAATCCTAAATGAGCAATTACAAGCATGGATATGCACATAAAAACCATCAAACATGGAGCGAATCCCCCCCAAAATGTCTTGTGCTCTGTTCCTCTCTCTCCACATGCCAACCATACAAACACCCCCCCACGCACAAATACTTAATCCTCCCAAATCCAGACAGGAAATGCCCTCGTCAGTAGAGCAGAATGCTTTTGACAGACCCCCGCTGCTCTCTTTCTCTCTCGGTCCTTCCCTCCCCCTCTGCTGAATGATATATGTGCCCTCCTCAAACTTCCATCTGGAAACAGTTAGCCTGTGAACGTTTGCACACAGCCAATAAAAACACCACTATTCCAAGTCTGGTTTATCAGTAGTGGAGTATAATTTAACCCTGCTATCAGAGCAGGGAACATGACACAAGCTGCTTTGCTCTCACTAATGGAGCTGATGTGTCTGTGTGCTGAGGACAGTCAAATACATGTTTGTTGTCACGACCCATCGGATCCAGTCAGAAGTCTGGCTTAGTGTCAGTGCTCCCCTCTCAACTTGTTTTCTGGATAATTTCTAAGGAAAAGAGTCATACTAGAAATATAAATCTGTAAGAAACAAGCCAGTTTATCAGAATCCTCAGATGGCCTGCGTATCTTCCCAACAAACATCCTGAGGCTCTTCTATCTACATAACTACTGGGTTTAACAGGGTGGAGATTACAGACCCTCATTATAACAAACACACAAAGAGAGGGAGACTGTGTGGAAGGATGGAGAGCTGTTTTTAAATAGGTAAACAGTAAGAGGAAGAAATGTGGAAAAAATAAGACCTGTGATAATCAGTAGCTTTGGGGATGACAGGGGAAGGAAATATTACCAAAAATATGGTAACAGTTTGAGCCAATGTTCACCAGGGTTTCAACCCTGTTAATGGCTGTGAGTGACTGTGGTTAATGGTTACCTCATCTATTTTACCACACAGGTCACCGTCTCAGTTAAGAGCAATTGTTGTTGCCTGATGAGGAAGATTAAGCAAAAATAAAACTTTCTGAAGTTTAAACCCATATTTTGCAACACTTCAGGTACTGGCCAGACTTGTTGCTGCAGGTTGAGCGCTTATTATTCATATTTCTCTCCAAACGGAAACAAAATATCAACATATGACATAAAATCATTTCTTACCATGAAGGAAACGACACTAGCAACTATTCAAGTGAAGCAATGATACCAACATAATCACAGCATTGAGATATTCTGCCCTCTAGTGGCACATGTACTTCAGCACAGGTCGAAAAAAAAAACAACACAAAACCAGAATTTAGTTTTTTGGTGTCTATGTAATTAAATTCAAGCACTTACAAAAATGAAATCACAAGGCTTTAATGATGAGATACTGCAGATTTATGGCAGCACAATGTCAGTTACATACCACAAACAGTGTCTTTACATGCTTTGAATAAAACTGAACAAAAAGGAAATGTTTGAGGATTTTTTTTTGGTTACTTTTATCACATGTGAACTTATGATCTCTTCAACTAATTATTATTTTCTGAAGTTGCATAAGGTGCAGCTCTTTAAAAAAAAAAAAAAATCTTCACAGCATCAAGGTCAAACTCAGGCAGAATGAGCGTTGCTGATCATCTAGCTCAAAACACGAGACCTTTGCAGAACAAGGTCACAGTGAAATGACTGTAGGACACATAACTAGTGTAACTTTGCAGTAAAAGCAAGAATGAAAGCAGGTAAACAATGTAAAGCTGATGAAAGAAGCTTCTGGAAAAACCCAGGGATTCAAAAACACACAAAAAAGGAATCATAAGGCACCTCTACCCTTCACCACTCTGTTGGACTAATTAGTGCAAAAATAGCCTGTAAACAACTTTCAAGCACAAACAATACACAACTATATTCAGACTTGTCACATTTTCAGGAAGAAAGATTATCCCTTGATTTATTTATTGCACTTAATCCTTCTGCTGATGAGTTAAAAAAAAAAAAAAAAAAAATCAGTTTCAACTAAGCTAAAGATAAAACACAGAGGCCAAGTCGAGCTTTTACCTTGAATTAGATGAGTTCAGCTGTGACTCTCCACAGAGTGAAGCAGGCGCTGCAGCTCAGTGACGGCGTGTCCACAAGGAAGCATGTTGCACACAGAGATGCTTTTGTCTATTTGAAGTGTGCAAAGCCTCTTTAGGATGATATTTATATTAACACTTGACCTCATTCGGTCCTGAACAGCATCACCTTCACTTCTGAATGATGGACAGTTTGTGTTGGCTCTCTACTTCACAACATCGGGTATAAACTGAAACAAAGACTAAGAGTTTTGAGTGGAGGACGTCAACATTCACATCAGGCTCCAAGTGTGAAAAGGTGCATAAACGCTACAGTTCTGACACAGACGTGAGCAATCAGCCTGCTGCAGATATATACAGCTGTCCTTCAAGAAAACGCTGAATCATGAAGAAACAAACATTTTTAAAAAGTGAAAATCAGCAGTGGAGTCTTGACATCCTCCTTTGACATCCAGTGTTCTGCAGTAAAGAGCCAAAACAAGGGACACTGTCATCACATCGCTGTCCTAATACTTACAGTCTGCACTCTGTCAGCTGGTGAACCTGACAGCACATAAAACTACATTCATTACATCCAGGTGATGGTGAAGTTCTGACTGAGGTTGAGACCCAGATCTGCAACTGTTAAGACCTGCAGAGAGGAAAGAGAACAAAGACAGGACAGCATGAACAACTTATCCTTTTCAGTCTCTCTTAGTTTCACAATAATGATGTGTGTAGCACATTAGCATTACTCTGTTGGTGATGGGGTACAAAGTATCCACAAAATCCTTCATGTGGCCAGAAATTTGTGAATGAAATTAGTTGTGAAATTGTAATTTATAAATAACTTGATTTGTTTTGTTTTTTTAAACTTGCCCCTAAAAACAGGTGAAACTGCTGCTTCCATTTCCACACCACAACTCACCTGGTTGTCTCTGTAGGTGAATGGAGCATCTTGCTGGTTCACCAACACACTGCTCGGTTTCTGTTTCACGCCGTAGAAAGAGGCCGACTCCACAGTGATGTACGTCGCCTCTATGTTGCTATGGAGCACCTGAGACGTCATCACATTCTATATATATATATATATATAAAAAAAAGGACAATTAATATAAGCCATGCTACTTTGTGGGGTTTGAATAACTACAGCTTTAATCTAACATTACAACCTTCAATTTTGAAACTCCTGACTCCAAATCAGACAAAGCCCTGGCAGATCCTAAGTACCTGAGCGACACTGAAGATGATGTAGCTGTACTCGTTGGTCTCGTAGGTGTCAATGCTCTCTCCATCGTCCCAAAACAGATCTCCACTGGCAGAACCATCATCGGACAGAGCTGAGACAAGATGGAGAGGCTGCCCGCTGCTCACCCACAGGGTCAGGTTGGGCACCTGCTCAGATGTAAAAAAACAAGAGAAAATAACATCATCAACAGCTGATACAGACACTTTCACAAGTACAGCTGCAATGAAGTGGACACATCCTATGAAAAATACTATGAATGTTGAAAAGTGTATTGAAATTTAAATTCTACAATCATAAGCAGCTGTCGAATTAAAAAAAAAAAACAATAACCAGTTATTTTGCACAAACATGTCCCTTTTCAAATCTACTTAAAAGTGCTCCTGAGTGTTTGTAGATTTGGTTCTTACCTACGAACAAATCTGTGATAATGAAACATTGGTGAATGTCAGAATCTTCTTAAGAATTACGCAAGTGGGGTTAAAGAACAAATTTGTGATTACGAAGAGTTGATGAATGTGACCCACTGACTGACTGAGATGCAAATCAGATCACATTTCAAAGCGTTTTCTTATACATACTTTTTCTTGCCACTGTGATGTCTCCCTTTATTTGGCCAAGTTCAGAAAGTATCTGTGGTCACCTTGTATGTGATGCAGGCCTTTCTTTCTAATTTCCTGTGTTTTACAGATATATGTGGTCATATTTCTGCATGAACCCTTGTTTTGAGACTTTACATGGGATCAGGAGTGTGGCGGCAAAATGTGGTAAAGTTGCTGCATTACATCATTGATACAAACTCAACACTTCCTGTATCCGTTTCAAAATAAAAGCTCATTTCCATTGTTTTAGTAGACGGAAATCTTTAGCTTCTTAACTTGTGTTCCTGCAAATATTTCACAATAAAAGTTAATTAATTCACCACTGCTTTTCACTGCTGAAATCCACTCCACCCCAACCCAAAAAAAACCAACAAGTGTGCTCCTTGCAAAAACAAACAACAAAAAAAAAAATGAACCGAGTATCCATTTACCTGTGTCGGTGTAATAGAGCCTTCACGCAAATGCAAGTTGATCTTATCTAAAGGTGCTTGGAGTCGCAGCTCCTCCCCCGAACTGCGAACAGAGTCGCCCTGCAGAGCAGCAACACATGTAAGAGATGCAGGTACAGTGTACACACCTGTTTATTCACACTACTTTTTAGTTTGAGTCTTACCGTGTAGTAGTCATACCACAGGCCTTCTGGGAAGTAACCAACCACATCGTTGACACCAGGCTCCAACACTGGTGTCACTAATAAACTCTTCCCCCACAGAAACTGTTTGTCTATCCCGTATGTTTTTACATCTTTTGGGAACCTGTTAAGTAAAAGAGATTATACAACAGGTTAGGTGAAGATTTAGCCACAAACACCAACCATTAAGGAAAATACATGACTGTCTTTACTTACTCAAACATTAGTGGTCGTGCAACAGTGTGTCCATGAACATGAGCGTGATGAAAGAGAGTGTAGAGGACGGGGAAGAGGGAATAGCGCAGCAGCAGAGCGTTTTTCATGGCTGTACGAGCCAGGGGGCTGAAAGCTGTCGGGTCTTGAGACTGTAAAAATATTGCATCAGTTTAAATTTAAAAAAAAAAAAAAAAAAAAAAAAAAAAAAAGGGAACTTTTCCTTAACACCAGTGTGACATCTGCCATTATGTTTACATGCTCTTTAAAGATCTACGGCTCAGCAGCTAATTAGCTACTAATCAGCTATGTAGGCTACAACCTGGGCAACTTTCCCTGGTCACTGGTTTCTTGGTGGCTCATTCATGCACTTATGTTAAGTTAGAGAACAGTAAACTTCAGCAGGAAAGTCAATGTGGTTGTTGTTCAGAGTCTGAGGCTCTTAGTTTCACACAGAAATATATATGAAATACAGTCTGGTCTCTATCTACACACTGTGAAACAGCTGATTTCTTTTCAACTGGACAATCTTACCTTCATGTCAATGGCATTATGGTTTCGTGTGAAGGGATAGAAAGCTCCCAGCTGTGTCCAGCGGACGCACATTTCCTCCTGTGGCTGCTCACTAAAACCACAGATATCTGCTCCCACCAACGGGATGCCCAGAAGGTTAAAGGTCAATATACCTGAGGAAAAGAGAGTAAAAATGAGACATGTCAAACTTTTAAACAGACCATTTCATACACATCATTTTGAGTAGTTTTACAACGAAATGTGTCACAATATCCATGTGAATGCAGTAAACTCAGCATGCATCATCTTTGCTAAACCTCTGACCTGCTATAGACGTGTAAAGGTCTTTCCACTGACTCCTGTTGTCTCCCAGCCAGTGACCAGAGTACATCCCCTGACTGGGGAAGGTGGAGCGAGAGATCACAAAAGGTTTTTTTGCTATAATCCTCCTCAGAGCACTGGAGAAGAAGACAGAGAAGAACAAAAAGAGAGTAGAAGATTTAAGAAAGGAAGGAAGGAAGGACCTCAAACTGCTCACACAAGAGCAGCAAGTCTCACAGTATTTTCAGGATTTTATGTCTGTGGTGCAGCTACAGCATGTGTGTGTTGAACAGATCCACACCTTGCAGAGGCTTTAGCTTCCATCAGTCCGTAAAGACTGTGCATGTTATAATGTATGGACTGCTTCTGTTGTGCAGTGGCACACACAGTTTTGGCTCTCAGCAAACCTCCCAGTACACCTGAAAGGGAATATACACACACATTTCAAATGTATTGTATATGTTCATGTTATATTGATTGATTGATTCGTATTGTGTCTCACCAGGAGTGTAAGGAGGATTTTCCAGACTGTTTGATGGACAGCCATTGGTTGATCCATCCAGGAAGTTCGATGGCTCATTCATGTCCTAAAACCAAATAACATCAATGTTAGGAAGAAACATTATGAAATGCTAAAAAAAACAATATTTAAGTGAGTGTCACTTGTTTATTTTTCAACAGTGTCTCCCATTTCTATACTTACAATCCATAAACCATCAAATGGCACCTTTTCATGGAACCTCTGAAGGTTTTCATACCACCACTCATCTGTCACTTCATCAGAGAAATCAGGATATGCTGTGAGACCAGGCCAAACCTGGAAAACGACATAAAAAGGTGTTTTACAGACATGCTTAACGTTTTGTGCCAGAGGCACTGGGACTGCTACTCTGCCACTGAGCATGTGACTGGCTTAAAACACAGCTAGACAAAAACCTTCATCAAGGTGTAATCCAGCTCCAACTCAATTCAATGAGTAAATGTTTACACAGTGAGTGTACACGATTATGACTCTGTGCAACAGTGATAATAAATTTTATTCCATCAATAAATCACAATAAGTGATTTATTCATAGAGGGTTTTGTGCAGTCTCACAGTAAGTGAGTAATCTGGACTTGCCACAAAGTTATTTAAGAAACATGACCAGCTAATGCTGAATTGTGACTCGTGTCTCACCTTCCCAATAAGTGTTTTTCCTTCAGCGTCTTTAATAAAAACTCCTCTCCTCAGTCCTTCATCAAATGGCCAGTATGAGCCCTCAGGCTGTGTGCTGCTGATTCCTGGGTCCTGCAGGTGGAGAAACAGTGTTTACACATGTCATCTCAGACACAACACACGTGACAGCAAGTACAAACTTCTATGTACCAGGATCATGACGTAGCGCTGGTTGTGAGCATGCAGGTCCCTGACCATGTCTGGCAGCGTGGCAAACTTTGTGGGATCATAGGTGAAGTCCATATATTGATCCATATAGTCGATATCATTCCACTGGACATCCTGCAGACAGATGCACACATCATGTGTCATTTATTATGAACTCTATGAATATATATATACTCTATGAATTCTGGTGGTAAATATGTCAGTCTGAGTATTGGTGAAATTTATATAAAAAGTTGCACAAGACAACTTGAAAATGTTCATGTTATAATACATAAATAAAAAATATCAGAGCCCTAGGTTTTTTTCTGAGGAAAAAAAAACTAAATTGTGTGCTGTGCTTGTCTGAAGGTGTAAGTACAGACTGAAGCAACTATCAAGGGCTCTGCATAAAAATCTCGTGTTTGAGTATTTCTCTTTGCATAATGATCTTGTGGACTTAACTTTAGAATAGTTTTGAGCTGGGAATTAGACTGTCAACCTCAGTGTCTGCTTTTAAATCTCTACTGAAGACTCTTTGTTTCTATCATGCTACATAAATAATACTGTATAATTGATTGTGAGGACAACAATGGTTTTAACAAAATAAAGCTTCTAAAAACATACTAAACACTGAAACATGTAAAAGAAGAATTACCTGAGGTATCCCATAATTCCTCATGCTTTTGACAACCTCCCAGGTAGAATTACTGCTGTCATAGCCCCAGCGGCAGAGATGGTATCCTAGAGCCCAGTAGATGGGCATGGCTGGGTATCCTGTGACAACATGGCAGAATGAAGAGAGAAGCACATGAGAAGGCAGGAGGTGGAAGAAGTCAAGGAAACAGTCTGTAGAGCATTGGGTGTTTCTGTCACATTCAACTAAAGCCCAAGTCTTTTACTGGATGATGTAAAGTCAGTATAAGAATGTAATACTTCACTATTCAACATGCAGCTACAGCACAGTACCCAGCAGGTCCATACACTGACCTATAACCTCCACATACTGTTCAACCACTGAACCAGGATCCGGACCGAGGAAAACATAGAAGTCAAGGATTCCACCAATGGTGCGCCAGGTGAGGGCTGGGGCGGGCTGGAGGACCACATCTGATAGAAGAGAAAACAGTTATGAAACGTTATAATAAAATGATCCTGAACAAGCTAGAACAAAGAAATGCAACAGGTATCCTGTATATAATAAATACCTATAAACACAATGTACACTGTAAATACATTCAAATAATCAGCTGACTTATAAATGTTTTTTGTTTGCAGAGGAACAGAACAAAAATACATCAACACGTCAAAGCCAATTTTCAACATTCCTACTACATGTCAAATGCAAAATGAAACCAATTAATTTGAATTTTACATCTACTGCACAGGAGCTATATCTTCAAACAGCAACAGGAACTTAATGTGAAGTCCAATGACCAAATGAATCAGTGGAAAGTCCATCGGGTACTTCTCCATTTATATAATTTCATAATTTTGTCAGCTGCTCTCATCCAAACAGTTGTGAAATATTCGAGTATGTATTCTGCAGCTGACTTTCACCATTTCCAGCCCTAATGTTTATATTACTGCAGAGCAGACTGACCCATTGCATTGCTGTTGAGCAGGAAGAAGCCGTGTGTATTCCCTCCATCCTCCATCATTAAGTAGAATGGATGAGCTCCATACAGGTTTGTCTGCTCCTTAATTGTAGAAAGGGACACACAGGCATTACAATTTATTTGATGGATCTATTTGCACAAAGGTAAACATACAATTAGTCACATCGGAAAGGGGCCAACATAGTAAATGCTATTTCCAGATTAATAGGCCTTGTAGTGGAGTTTTAATGTCAAATTTTAATATTAAATGTCAAGCCTTAACAGCCTTTAAACATGACTTGAATTTATGAACATGTAATTTTTTAATGCAAAAAAAATGTGTAAGTGTGTTTGATTTTTTCAGACTCGTAGTTCAAGGTTTCAGGTTACCCCAAAAAAAGCAAAAAATTAGTACATTACCAGTCATTCAGAACTGAAAAGCCCCTGATATCTGTGTCTGTGGCTCACATTTTCTATCTGTAAACAGAAAAACTGGTGTTATTACCATAGGGGGCACATCCCTGGCCCACATGGTGAGTGTGTTCCAGTGGACATCCTGAAGGAATCTGGAGCGGTGCTCACCCAGGCCATAAATGAACTGGCTGGGTAGGGAAGTGGAGAACTGGAGGAACTGATCAGCGTAGAAGAGAGGAGCCACAGTGGTGTTCAGACTGACAGGAAACAGTGAGAGAGGAATTAAATACTGTGAGACTTTCACAGTGTTCACAATGTTCAACTCAGGCCAAGCTCAGACTCTGGGATTCTTCCTCAGATTTTCCTGACCCGGACAAACTTTGGAGCTTTGAGTCAAAGGCCTCAGCTGGGACCAAAGCTCACTGATCCTCACTGAGTTAGGCACCCATATTCATTCAAAGACCTATTTGAGGTAGGGTTGGGGGTTTTTGGCCTTTAAGCCTTCATTTATTAGGTGACAGTGATACGACATGACAGGAAATACATGTGAGAGAGGGACAGGACATGCAACACAGGTCCCTAGCCGAAATTTACTGGGGATATTGGAGTTGTGCACTCCCGTCAAGCAATATTTTCAAGCACCTTAAGGTGGTGAGGTATAAACATGATGCTTATGATTTGATTTGCTTCATTTTCTCATATGTTCCCTCATTAATTTTTCACTTCTCCTCCGAGTATTGATTTAAGACTTACAGAAATAAAGAAAATGCTTTTTAGAGCAACTTGTCTGCACTTAGTGGCATTAGCACCACAATGTCAACATAACAGAAGATGCAGAAGAGAGTGTTCTGCAGTTACATCAGTTCAGTGATTTGAGGACTTCTGAAGTCTTACATGCAATGAGTCTAAACTTGGTGTTCCTGAAATAGGAATCACTTCCTGATGTTGTTCACGAAATTTGTGAATAAACAAACAAAAAGGTTCCTCTTATTTCTGCCTCTATGTTCAGTTGTACCTTAGGCTATCCTAATGCACACCAGCCTAATACAAGGCCATGATAATAAATAACCTCAATGTGTGACCTTTGGAGCGAGCACTGAATAACCGTCCTATCTAGTATTCATAAATGACTAAAGACAATGGTGAAAAGCTGACAATAGGCTCTACCACGTGATGAAGTTAATGTGGAATAGTCAGAGTAATGCTGGTTGAAGAAGGGTTTTCTGTTGTCTGAGCTTGGCCTCATCCATTCACAGCTAATCAGACTCACAGCACTGCTCCTGTGGACCTCCTCGTCACAATGAGACCAAACGGCTGCTTTGAAACCTCTACGATGTAGTCAGGATGTTCGGCCTTCTTGGTGGCGTTGGGGACAGAGATCGGAACCTCAAATCGTGAGCTTGCAGGATCAGTTATCTAAATTGAGGACAGTTTGTGGTTAAAATATTGACCAGAGGATTTATAGCAAAAAGCAATACAAATTTGATCTGGAACATCAGGAACTTTACACCCAGTCAGTTCAATCAAATGACTAACACAGATCTGCTTGGTCTATAAAACCTTAGTGCACAAGAGTGTGGCTCACAATGTTTGCACATGGGAAAATGAGTGGATATGATTTTGCTTTTATTTTATTTTCATTTACATGCACTTCATGACTTATTGTGTACTGTACATCTGTTGTGTATAACAGAAAAGCAAATCCCCAACATGTGTGAAAATAGGTTTATGTGACACTGGAGGAGTGATGCACTATTCCACTGTGCAACATTGATGCACAAACACAATCCTCATGAAAGGGTCATCCAAAGGAAACCTGACTTGCAACTTCTTAGCACAATTTAATGCCAACTGTTAAACATGAGGGTGGAAATATTCAACTGTGTGGTTCTATGCTGTTCTAAATATAAGCAAATTCTGAATGAAGTGTTGTGCTGTCAGTCTACAAAAATTAAACTAAAGAGAGGCAAGCTTTGGATCAAGGACAATTACCCAAAGCAGATGTCAAAATCCATTACCAACAAATTCAAGGAAAAAAAGTTAAAAGGCAAGTGCTGCAAAATAAATCACAATCAAAATAAAAAAAAAAAATAAATAAAAAATAAAAATAAAAAAAAAACCATTTTATCCATTTGCATACAACTGTATTTATATGGCTGGATGCTCATGTGCGTGCTCCACTCACCCTGACACGCAGTCGTGTATCTGTCTCATAACGTATGTCCACTTCTACAGCAAGGATGTCTCCAGGGTAATAGGTCTTCACCTCCTTCAAAAGTGTACCTTTATGTCCCAGCAATGTGTCATTTAGAGACACAAGTGAATATGAAGGGAAATCTGAAGGATAGAAACACCAGGGGATGCCATTTTTCCCTGACGGGCGAGAGGAGGATGAAGTGGATGTAGGGATGAAGCAGCAGTTCCTTGCCTCACACATTTCTCGGTTCACAACTACCCCTCTTTCAGGGTAGCAATCAAACCTCCATGCCTCTGGGATCAGACTACAAGCCTCCCTGCGGAAAGCAGCTGCAGTGTCATTTACTCTTGTTTGTACTTCAGAGTCCGGTGTTAGTCCTGGGGCCGGTGGCAATGGTCTATGTGGCTGTTGTTTGGAAGGACTGTTCAGCCAAAACATGGTGCCCAGCAGCCAGCCTCCACAGAGGAGAAGCAGCAGGCAGCCAATCACCACCAGGGCAGTGGTGACTGAGCATGATGGCCTGCGAGGAAGCAAGGAGGCATCCTCCGGCTCCGATGCCTTGAAACACAGCAAGAAAATGAAAAAAAGAAACACACCATAATTTACCTACGGATAATTTAATGCGTCTCTGACAATGTCAGTGAAAACTGAACATTATTAGGTTCATAAAAAGAACTGATCTATTTCAACATTGAATTTTACAGTTATCATTATGTTAATCATTTTCTATTTAGGTAAGCATCAAATTTACAAGAACAGAATTTATTTAATAAAATAAAGTATGATTTATAAAAATACCAAAGTCATCACCAGCTGGTACGGACGCCATAAAGTGTCTGCAGTAATATTTGCAGAAAGAAAAAAAAATATTTTCTGTAGTTTTAAATCTCAGTGTAGGAGGTCACAGGCAAAGAGAGAAGTATACATAAACAGATATGAACTCACTGGAACTTCTGGAACGGGACGAGGCTCTTCTGATAAAACTGCAGTGGAAAACTGAACATCTTCAGGGCTCAGCCGCTTGTATGACACCATCGTAATAATGTGTGCCTGTCACAGTGAGAGACTGTGTACTGGAGTGACAGAGACAGAGACAGCAGAACAAAGTTCAGTGCAGTGACGTTTACTTTCCTGTTGTTTGGAGTTGTTGGATGAAGTGTGCATAAGAAACAGTGAAGTGAAAATGGCTGTGTCTCTAATTTATCAGCTGATTACCCACATGAGCAAATAGGGACCATTATGGGATTTTCCTGTCAACACTGGCGCATTACAAGATTTAGAATCATTACACTTAGAACAAATCCAATACAAACATTTAAGAACACATTAAACCGGCAAAAGCTATCACAGAGGTACAATCATAACATATCTCATAACAGTATCTTTCAAGACATTAAGGACGTCAAGTTTTAGCTTCTGCCTTATTAACTACAATGATCAGTTTGAATAAAACAATCTAATAGCGTTAATAGTTAACAATATTATTCCTAAAAATTATCTTCAAGGGTGAGTTTTAAGATGGTACACACTGGTAGGACGTTTTGTCCAAACCAACAGTATGCGGTAGCTAAGTTTAGCTGGCCCTGCGTAGAGAACCGTGTGAAAGTCAAAGTTCAGCAAGGAGACATTTGTCCAATGAATAAATTCCAGTTTTGGAGACTGGCCCTGCTGCATTCGTGTGTTTATAGTAACGAAAAAGCAGTAAATAGTCGCAAAACACTGGCAGAATAGTTTGTTAATCTAGCAAATATAACGTATATTAGCTCTAGCTAACTTTAGCAACAGTGTAACTTTAGCTAACGGGAACTAACGTGTCCCGACGGGAGCGTTAGGGTCGCTACAGCTTACCTGGATATCTTTTGAACTTCACACGCTCAAAATACATGCAGAGCACCTTTTACTTTTAATAAATATTAACGAAGTCTTTCATAACGCTGATAACCTCCACTGTCTGCACGATGTGTCTGTTTATCTTTACGTCGCATTCAGGGCACCTCGTACATTCTGTAATTTCCGGTCGAAAAGCCCTCCAACAACCTGATGACATACACGTCGGGTTCACGCTCGATAAATTAATATCACATGCCCTGTGCTTATGTCAACAACCTTATGTTGACTTGTATTATTATTTCTCTTCATTCAACAGGTGCTTCTTATGAAACAGAAATTGTCGGGAGTCTTTCTTTCAATGATGCTGCCTTCAGGAGCATTTTTTTTTATCGGAACAGATAGTTGACTAGATGTAAGTATGGTTGGAATTATCACTTCTCTCATAATTGATGGTTTTTAATAGTTTGTTTTGACAGATATTCTACTCCTGAAAAGTAGGTGTCATTTACTTAAACAGCTTTAAAGGTTCAATAAATTATATAGATTTTGCTGTTTTTCCAGCAATGTTATGTAGCATACACAGAAGACCTTTGTCCTGAGGTTCTTTCAAATGTGGAACTGGTGAATAATACCATTGGAAAAAAATAATTAACTTATTCCAAAATATTTGTTGAACATGTCCAAGCAACTCTCTGAATTGACTGAGAGGTTCATCAAGCTCCTGAAACCCCAAGAAAAATAGTCTGTAGTACTTTAATTTTATTGTTCATTATAACATGTCCAATACATTTAGACAGAGGCAGCACTGGGCAAAACTTACCATCCACATGGCTTCAATTTATTTCCTTTTGTATCACAGCCTTGGAGGATGATTTGGCTATTCACAAGGGTTGCATGGCCTTTAAACTTTACAAATCCAGGTGAACTTTATTAATGATTTGGGTCTTAAATAACTGTTGCACTAAACACAGATCAAAAATTATCCATCACCAAGTCGAAATGGCACGGGAAACAATTTGGTGCATATTACAATTCCATGTTTCATTACTGGCTAAGTTTCCCAGAGAATGAATTCCAGTTTCACCCAATCTTTAATGTGTTCAATGGCCACCGTGACGGCTGATACAAAAACACAATTATTCTTCAGTCCAATTTCCACATACACGATTAGTTTGACAAATACTGCATGGAAAACGTGGAACCACAGACCTTAAATGAGTCATTCGAACTACCATAATACTCTAAATGTGAATACGATATTCAAATACATCTAACATAGGTAGATGTCTGAGTGATAGATCAGAGTAGATATGACACCTAAAATTTATTATCTAAACAGTTTCAAAGATTTTACAAAAGTTGTGTTTGTAGTAAGTAATTGTTTAATTGTTTTTGCCTTTAACTGGTTGAAATTGTTTATTAATTTGTCTGCGCTGTTCTGGGAGTTTAATATTTTAGCCTTAATACTTTTTGTGTGAACCACCACATAAAGATTTAATGACTGTCTATTCACAGAGGTAGTCCCTTACTGTTCCCTCATTAACATCATGTCTGTCTGCCTGAAGTCTTGAAATAATACTAATGGTGTTGTATAAATACATCATCAGTCATTTTTGTCTGTTATGCACATATTAATTGGAGAGTTATTGTCACTCTGTGAGAAGTCATCGTTCTTCACACTGAACGTAGACTCCCCATCAGTCTGAATCTGCTCATGCTTTCGTTTGTGAAGCCTCAGACTTTGAGAGCGGCTGAAGCCTCTCCCACAGATGTCACAGCCATAGGGCCTCTCTCCTGTATGAAGCCTAAAATGGTTTTTGAGGCTTGAGGCTCGCGTGAAACTCTTTTCACATTCGGGACAGTCAAACTTCTCCCCAAAGTGGATTTTCTCATGTTCCCTCAAGCGGCCAGACTGGTTAAAACTCCTGTCGCACACAGAGCAGTGGTAGGGCCTCTCTCCTGTGTGAGTGAGCCGATGTCTGTTCATGGCCCCCGAATGGGCAAAGCTCTTGCCGCAGTCCGGGCAGGAGAATGGTTTTTCTCCCGTGTGAACTTTATGGTGACCTTTAAGTTGACCTTTCTGGGTAAACTGCTTCCCACAGAGACTGCATTGGTACGGTTTTTCTCCCGAGTGGATTCGCATGTGGATCTGAAGGGCAGACATCTTGTGACAGTCTCTACCACAGAGGCCACAGCAGTAAGAGCTCTTTGTCAGGTGGTTGTTACACTGTTCCTTCACCGGTGATACTGGAGGGCTTTGTTTTTCACTGTCTGGCACATTATCAAGATCTTCTGCAGACACTGTGGAATGTAAATGAGAAGAGGTGAAAGATACCATTTAGTAATAACGAAGACAATAAAACGACAGTATCAACCTTCTACTGCTGTATAAGCAATAACATCCAGTCAAGGAGTAAAGACTTCACGTGTATCTAGTACAGGGGTCTGCAACCCTGGTCCTAGAGAGCCACAGTCCTGCATTTTTTAGATGTGTCCCTCTTCCAACACACCTGATTCAAATGACCAGCTCATCATCAAGCTCTGCAGAAGCCTGATAACAATCCTGGTCATTAGAATCAGGTGTGTTGGAAGAGGGACACATCTAAAACATGCAGGACTGCGGCTCTCTAGGACCAAGGTCGCAGACCCCTGATCTAGTACAATAAAAGCTGCACCAAATCTTTAATTGTAATAAGAAGAAAAAATATTCCAATTTGCCAAATATTCACCTCAGCAATCATGATTGTACATCATTACATTTACTGTCCTTACGGGTTCAAGTGTCACCTTGATATCATACATTCCCTGACAAAAATATTCTATTGGACTAAAACAGCTGCATCAAAAGTTTCCGAATTGTCAAAACAATCTTAGAAATATTCCATAAATTGAATAAACATGGTCAGTGGCCTAAAGAAGAAACAACCTAACCATAAGTACACAAGTCAGTCATAAACCACAGAGTCAGCAGGAATACTCTGCAAAATGACACAGTCCACTTTCCATCATTTAAAAGTTCTTTGTTAAAGAATCCTCCTTTGGCTTTAAGACAAATCACAAAAATCAGCTAAAAGAATCTTTCAGCATGTTACACAGTGACAAGTGTTCTCACACTAGAACCTCGTCCACACTGAGCTAGCTAAATTTGAAAGAGTAAATGAAAACAGTTCAGCATTTTGTATTTTTATTTTAATAAAGTAAAGCGTATGAGGAAAAGGATTGTTTTCAAATCAGGTAGGAAATTATGTCCAGGAAATGTTGAACCCTGGTGTTTTTCAATAAAAGTATCTCCAAGAAAATCAAGGCTGTAGCTGCTGCCAATTCAACACTTTCTGCTTTCAGGAATGTTCCTTACTGTTAACAGGTTCATCTTCTTCCTCCTTTACTGTAATTCTAATTTCTGTATTGTTTTCCTGATGCTGCTCTTCAGGTTCCTCTGGCTCAGTACAATCTTCACCAGCGGACACCTGCTCTGGAGTTTTTTCTACTGGGAGAAACACAACAGCAACAACACATAAAAGTCAAAAATCGTCATCAAAGATTATTTTTAACATTTTAGAAGGAAACCTGGGATTGGGTTTATGTACCACACAAAGGTTCCTCCTCTTCCTCCTCTTTCACTATTACATTCATATGTGGACTGGATGTGGTGTCCTCTGGCTGGTCTACTGGTTCTCTTGGGTTATTTTCACACTGAGCTCCTTTGATACAGTTAAGGCCCTCTGAGGAATGAGGCTCAGTTGCACGGGGCAAACCCAGGGTGTCAGGCACCTATAAAGTTACATAAGTTCTATGAGAACAAATACAGATAACAATTCAGATAAAAAGCACAGATTCTACTTTGACATCGCTTGTGTATTTCCCCTACCTCAGAGCTGATGTTTTTGCCCATGTCCTGCTGAGATGATTCATCAACTGCAGCTTGAACTAGGCCTGAGACAACACCTGTAACGGATTCATTCTTGCTCTGAGTACAGGACCGCTTATGGTTTCTGAGTGTTCCTGCCAGTGAGAAGTGTCTCCCGCAGTCTGCACAGGTGTACGGCTTTTCTCCAGTGTGGATCCTGGTGTGCCTCCGAAGCTCTCCGGGGGCAACAAAGGACTTGTCACACTGTGTGCAGCTGTACGGTTTTTCTCCTGTGTGAGTGCGCATGTGTGTAGTCAGGGTCCACTGTTGTGCAAATGTCTTCCCACAGTCAGAGCAATGATAAGGCGTAATGCCAGTATGGAGACGCTCATGCCTCACAAGTGTACCTGACAAGGCAAACCGTTTGTCACAGAATGAGCACTGGAAGGGCCTCTCCCCAGTGTGAGTCCTTTGATGATCCCTCAGCTCAGCTGCTGAATTACAGCTTTTGTCACAATCTGAACAGGGAAACTTCTTCCTTGTAAAGCCCGCGACAACCTCAGAGTGCATCGCCTCCAAGTGCGTTTTCAGGTGCCAGTGGCGAGAAAAGCTCTTCAGACAGATAGAGCAGTGATACGGCCTCTCACCAGTGTGTGTCCGCCGGTGCAGCCGGAGCTCACCCTGACTGGCAAATCTTTTCTCACAGAAAGTGCATGGGAATGGCTTTTCCCCAGTGTGGACCCTCTCGTGGATCATGAGCAGGCCCTTTTCTGGAAATCTCTTCTCGCACATGGAGCAGGGGAAAGGCCTCTCTCCTGAGTGAGTACGTAGGTGTCGCTGAAGTTTAGAGGCGTAAGGGAAGTCCTTCCCACAAACTGAGCAGCTGTGAAGAGACAGGGGTTTCTCATTCTCACTGTGATCAAAGGTCTTTGAAGGAGCCTCTGCAGGTATAATGCCAGGGAGAGCATCCACTCCTGTGGAAACATTAAGATAAGAACAGCTATTAAGTTGAAGAAATATTTTCAAAACAGTCAACCTCTGAGCACAGCTGACACTCCAATAACCAGGTTATAGTCTGTGTTATCAAGGAAGCTCATATCTGAACTATCATGTAAACAGCAAACCCAAATACTGTAATCAGGGTCAGAGAGTAGAGAATTTCCCCAGAGAAATATGATGACAGTCAATAAACCATTGCATTCAATTGTATTCATCACTGATTCAGAAAAGCTGAGTTGTTTCCGTAATAGTTCTCAAAGCAAAATCTTGTTTCTTATTTTTTTTCAGAAAACATAATAAAATGTTTTCAAATCTTCAAGTGACATGTTTTCATTGACTTTCAGTGTATCTCCTGAAGAACACAGATTTTTTTTAAATATGTAAACACCTAGCAGTAACCTTTACCAATTATGCATGTGCAAACAGCTGTTCCTATGTACTGTGCACAAGTGCCTGGAAATGCCAAGGAAGGCGTCAATAAGAGGAAAAGAATTACAATCAGAATTACAATCATCATCATGGCAAGAAAACAAAATGTATTTCATCTTATATGTTCCACTGCTACTTGTAGGTGAATTATCACTAAAGAGACCAAAATGCCTCATCAATGTCACATCAAAAGGGTGGATCTTTGTTTGTCTTTGAATTGAAATGATGCCAAGTTGTCCACAACTGCAAGGTGAGCAATATCATCTCCCTTTCTCAGGAGGTGACTGCATTTACATGTACTGTATGTACAGCCATGTTATTGTGTTCCACAAGTCTGGACAACAGTGTTATTCTATCACAAAACATTAAGTTAAGTCAGGTGTATCATTTTTAGTCAAAAGTTCTGTTTTGTATTCCAGATAAATTTGACTTAATCTAAAATTGAAAGGATGAGTGAGTGCTTGTGCTGCATGCAGTGAACCTGGGTGTTGAAATTACTGCACCTCTATGCATTCACACATTAACGGCTGTGCTGGAAATGTATTGACTTTCATATGATAAAATCTACAAGAAGGAATACTGGTCTTCTTAAGGTGTACACTTCAAGTACATTAATCTTCAGTCTTTCTCCACTTAGCACTTATAGTAGCTTTTTCCTGGTAAGTCTTTTCCTGTCTTTTTGAAAGAAGTGTGTTCATTAACCGCAAATACGCATTCATGATGCTGTGCTTGTACAATTACAGATCGAGTGATCCTGGTTGGATTTAGATGTTTTTAACAAACAGATTTTTCCACTATCCTGAATCTAACATTCCTACAATTGTTTCTGTATTCATGGCAAAGTTACATTCTACTTTATCAAGGTAATTACTAGTGCACGGTTAGGTTGTATTACATTTTCTGTGTATTGAATAAAGTGAGCCAGTGCTTTCTTTAGATGTTTTAACAACATTTAACTGCAAAGTTAGATGTAATTTACAGAATGATCCCAGTATCTTCCAAATATTTAATTTCACGGTCAGTGTTTGTCATATGGGATGGCTTTAAAATTCTGTTTTTGTTCAGTGTATTCTTTGCAGTTACATTTTTTTACTCACTGAGATCTGAGAAATCTACTTCTTCGCCATCAGAGTTGATCAGGCCTCCAATTTCTTGCTGATCGTCTTCAGCAAGAATCACAGCAGGTCCAAAGTCTTCTGGGTTTTCAGAGCCCATCTCTCAAATATAAAACCTTCCAGAGGCAAACAAGTGAGTGTCAGTAAACAGACATTCAAAAAATGACTTATAGCAAGTGACGCAATACATATGGCCAAAAGTTTCACCACTGAGGCAGACAGGAGTAAACACCCCTGTTGCTGAATTTTTCAAATATTAGTACATAAAAGTACTAACACCAATCTGATATGCACTAGAAAATAACTTTACAATTTATAAATTATGAGGTAAAAAAATTACAAGAACCTACAAGGGTCAAAGAAATGCATTTAACTGTGATAGACCCATATTAATCCAATATCTCTGGCTACAGTTATGTGGCACATTTTAATTATACCAACTCTCTTAATGTTCTAGACTTTAACTTCTACAACCTGAAACATGGCCCTAATCATGCTTCTGCAAGAAACTGATTCAACATAAGTCAGGAGTTAAAAGTAAAAACTAAATTTAAATACTCATGTGCACAAGATTAAAAATGATGCATAAATCAATCCAAACCCTATTACAGACAGATGGGTAGATGTGAACATTACATATGTTACAAGCATAAACCAAGGCTTATAAACATTCATATTGTTTTGGGGATTAAAACAGTATCAGAAATATTTCAAATAAGTGTGACATACTGGCAGGGGTGACATGGATGATTTTTACATTCACTTTGTATGAAATATTTCGAGTCCAAGCGTACCGTCTCTCATAGTGTTGTGGTTAGTTAATTCCCCATATGATACCCAGGGACTCACTCAGTGACTGTTACTGTCTTTTTTATTATTATTATTCTGGTTCCATATAGGAAAAGTTCTTGTCGTATGTCAATCAGTGATACTACACTGCCTCCACCCAGGAAGCATTGTCCTGCTCAAGGACACTTAAACAGATGCAGATGCTTTGTTGTGAAGGAAAGTGAATTTGGCTGAAGGACACTGTTCCCTAGAGCTGAATCAAAACTATAATGAACTTATGTAACTATGGTATAGTGGAGCCTATGTTCAAGTAACTTGCTGTCCATTTACGTGCTTCTGCACTCACAACCTTGCAACCTGTCATGCAACTGCACTGAATAGCCCAGCTAGCTCAGTAGCATTAGCCTGGGGGGCTCATGATGCTCCATCCATTCAACTCTTACAATATTTGTCATTTAAGTTATGTAGCAGCCTACCTGACTAACCTGTTGGTGTTAATGGTGGGACTATAAAAACGCGTGACATCAGGAGCAGACGCAGCCTGCAGTACAGGCAGCGTTTGACCTCTGAATGAGCTGTACGAGTCGTGAGGCGGTGACGGTGACCAGCGCTTTGGTCAGCGACCACCTCTACCTTTCAGAGAACTGTTATTAGCCTGCTAGCCCCTGACATGGCGTTCACTAGCTATGCTGATCTTAGCAATTAGCTATCGATTAGCCCCCAAGCTATGGCAGCTATCCAGCAAAACAAAGAACAGTTCCGATAGGTTAACCACCGAGGCCAACGTGAAAATAAGAATTTTACTGCATAACTCCCCTCAGCTCAGGATAACACTGGCTAACTCAGCTAGCTAACGTTCAACAACAGACAATAGACATTTTGACCAACCTCGGCATAGATTTTTCCCTCAGGTAAAAAGTAGTCGCTCGACAGAAGTTTATTGAAACGACTTGGCAATATTTCTACATCTCTCTCATGTTCATGCTCAGCATGTTCAAACAATGTGTCAGATTAATGTCAACTAACTAATGAGTTAAGTTAAATAGGCGTTTGGCTCTGATGACAACCTTTCTAGCTTTAGCTGCTAGCTTACAGTAGTGTCGGAACTTCCGGTTGGCTTCTAAATCACAATAAAAGCCCCGATAATACAACTTTTTATTAACTGCAGCTTTGTGTAAATACGCTGACATCACAAAAAACTATGCTAATGTATATTTCAATTACGCAGCAATCATTAATTCTTGAAATGTACAAGGAATAATGTAATATTCACATCAGCTAGAATTCAGCTATAAAAATAATACAATATTTTTGTTTAGTGCATGTTATGTGTTTATGTTGAACATATTCAGTTGGAGTATACATTTATTTCTTTTTGTAAGCTAAAAGAAACTAAACAAATAGTAACTTCCTGGAGGAAAATAATTTATTTCCTGGTAATTAAACATTGGTTTAATTCAGATCAGTGTTATCTGCTGCAATGTACCACTGTAACTGCTTGAACAATATTGTTACATTACACAATGTGTTTGTTCTGTAAAACAAGTCAAAATATGTTATTTAGAAATAAAAACAGTTTTTGGATGTGAACAAGTATGAAAAAACACAAGGTTGGGAAATGTTATTTCAATCTCTTTGTAACTACTGTAATGTCCCTAATAAATAATTAAAAAAGCAAATGTCAAATTTATGCCTTACTTGTAAAATATAATATTTTTTAGGCTTCCAAAAAGTTGTATGAGAAAATAGTTATACATGTAGTATGAACTGATGTGAAACACTTCCAACTAGAAAAGCACTCTGAGAGCGCAGACCTCCGCCAAGCACAACATTTCCTTCCATATAGTGACTTCCACCAAAGATATTACTAGTATTAGTCTTTCATTTATTTATATCAATATTAGTTTCACAGCGTCGTGGCTCTTTAAAGATGTCTGTTGCATGTTTCTAGCTTCATTTGTTGTTGTTTTTTTTTATGATGCAAGTTTCAAAGATTGATTTTTTCATATTCTGGATCATATTATCTGAAATTATTCCTTTATCCAGATCAATCTTTGATATATTGTAGACCATGTTAGAAACTTGTCCTGTACTTTTTTCAAAGTGTCTTGACCATTTTTGGTGGAGTCATGTGCATAAATGTCACATATGGGCCAATCTCCCAATGTTAAAGAATCCTTCAAAGCATCCTGGATCCAGACGGTGATCCGGATCACTTCCACAATCTAATCATTTGTTCCTTATCTCCATCTGGACAATCCCTGAAAAGTTCATCAAAATCCGTTCGGAACTTTTTGAGTTATTTTGGAAACAGACAGACAGACAGACAGACAGACAAACAGACAAACCCCGGCAAAACATAACCTCCCTGGCAGAGGTAATAAACTAAGCAATAGTCAATTGCACCTGGATTTCATGTCTTTGGTAAGAAGAAGCCAGAGGTAACCTAAATACACACAGGGAGAACTTGCAGATCCAGATCTACACCACCACATATCATCAGTACTCAGTAAATGTATTATTGAGAACAAATACTACCACCTGAACTCTAAGAGCTACCAGGTCAAATGAGACAGGAAGTTTGCTATATGCTCAATGTCTTCATGATGCAGAGTAAAAAGAAGTTCTCTAAAAGCTTTTAGAGGTTACTGGTGTTACAGATGGTGCTAAACAGCATTCCCATGAGACATTTGGCATCCGTCATATTTACAGACAATCACAAACCACTTAGGTCACGTTGTTGTGGCAGCGTGTCCCTGTATACAGGTTTTCTGGATGAAATGAAGTCTATTAATAACTGATAATTACTTGCACTTCTCTGATGGACGGAGTTATGTTTTTTGTCACACTAAAACCCTAATGAATACAAGGGTGGAAAAAAACATGTGGTTTATTTGTGTATGGTTATTCATGCTAATCCATTCCTTCCAAGGTGACAATTAAATTCAGCTTAGATTTTCACAGTGAAATATTTATACTAAAACTGAATCAAGAGCACTAACAGCTTCCATCCATTGTCTACTGCACATGACACAGTTTATAAACACACACCCACACAGTTTACAGTTCAGCTCACATGATAAATGCCATGCGTGTCTGCAGGTGAGCCAGGAGTCCTGCCCCAGAATCCGCCCTACATTTTCTTTAGAAGCACAAAAACACAAGCTATGTTTTCATGATGTTATTGACTGAAGGAGAGGCCACAGACTCTGAATCAAACAACAATAAAATGTTTTGTTCAGAAATTCCAGTTGTTTTTTTTCTGTTTTGTCAGCTCTATGAAAGGTCACTCAGTCGTCTTCTGTACCCACTTAATTTGGGTTTCAGGGGTCTGCTGGAGCCTACCCCAGCACCACCATCACAATAAAACCTAAATATGAAAAATAGTTGAAAAGATTGTTCATTTTCAGAATTGAATGAAGACGTTTGAGCTCGATCGCAATGTTTATTGATGAGTTCATCATCTGAAAATATAGGTGCTGCTTTAGGAGTTAAAAACAGCATAAAAAACAACATGTTAGAGGCTGTGTTCATGTCATTAGGCAAACAACATGTGTTCAAATTCATGTGAATGTAAGGTGAAAAGCTTTGTTTAAAGATGGATGAATGCCTTATATGTAGTAGAAATCCCAGCAAAGTGAAACACCACAGATTCATCAGCAGTCCCACATCATCCCAGTCACCACGTCACTTTAGCAGCAACTGTAATGACTAAATGTATCAGTGTCACTGCTGACAGGGGCTCATCACTCCTCAGGGCTGCTGTTAATGTGCTAGTTTGGTTACGTTTACATTGCAGCTGACAGATTTTATTTTTTCCCTGTTCTTTTTGACACATCTGACGTGAATCAGGTATTTTCTGATCAGGCACTGTATATCTGTGTGAAGTGTGAAGGTTCTGGGTTCGAATCTTGGCTCGGGCCTCTCTGTATGGAGTTTGCATGTTTCCTGTGCACTCTCCGGGCACTCCCCAAGGACAGTGCTTATGTCTGAGTGTGGATGATTGTCTATGTGTCCAGCATGGACCCCACCTCTCACCCATTGCCAGTTGGGATAGACTCCAGCAGAGCCCTACGACCCGATTTGGATAAGTGTGAACACACGATGACACGATGACTGACTGTGTGGACTGTTTTTCATTCAGCTAATCTTAGTGCACATGTCAGAAAAAGAAAGAAATTCTACCACAGTGAGAGTGGAAGCATGAGGCAAGTATCACAAGAACATGGATCTAGTGTCTTTTGTTATTATTGTATTAAGTCTAATTTATGCTTCGTCAGACTGCAGTGTCTCCACAGATGGTTGCAGCGGGTCCCAACCACTGCTGTCACATACAGTAATGTCACGAGCAAAATCAAGGCCTGATGCACGGTGATGGGATAGATCACTGCCAGAGAAATACTCACAACAGACTTAAACAAGACTGACAAATGAGCTAAAGTAATTATAGTTGTTTTTATGGGATCAAAAAAAGCTATATTCTGGTACAGAGCCTTTCTATATACTCATGTGATTATTAGTGTGGCACAAATTGTCTTTCCACAGTTAGTGACAGGGTTTTACATATTACAAACCTGAGAAGGTGTGGTTAGGATGATAATCCCACACAAAGCACAATGAAATGAATTTTTTGGAATGAGAAGTGACCATATTTGGATGTGAAGGGAGGAGTGAGGAGGCGGGTCTGACCATTAAACCCCAAGAAACTGTCCAATGTGTAGGAGACTGGTGAATGAGCCTCCGAACCACCTGCAAATCATTGGAGACGAGAGCTGTCAATCAAATTAACCACACCCCTAAAGCTTCCTCTTTGCTTTGTGTGTTTCTCTAAAGACAGCTTAATATCTCCTCAATGATGAAATGATTTTCAGATGGACCACCTGATCACTGAGAAGAAGAGTTGTCTTTAAACAATGACATCAGAATGACTTGTGGAAAAATGTATTCAGTATTTCATGACTGAAGATTACCATTTCTGAATTGAAACCAGAGTATTTTGGATCCAGCATCTAGTGGACATTGGGAGTATTACACTTTTTTGCACTTCAGCATTGACTTAACTTTTGAGACAGTTTACTTCATCCATTTCTTCATGCAGTAGATAAGTGAGTGACACACACCTACAAATCGTATCATATTCCATTACTGCAGTTACTGTCACAGTGGACAAGGCAACATGTACACAAACAGCAGAAACTCAGGGTCCAACCTGAGTGTCATCCTCACTTACTAATATTAACCTGTAGCGTCACCAGCAGTGACAGGATCATCATGCATCGTACCATCAGTCGCACTGAGGTGACAACTTTTTCGCATTTCAAGGGTTGACCCCATGGGCATTCCTTTGCCGCGGCTGCACGGTTTTCATGAGTGACGTTACAGGTTAAAATGATTCCCCTGCTCCTGTTATGTTATACATTCCACTGATGACACCTCAGGAGAGTTAGACGGAGACCATGTCATCCTGTTTCATACACACACACACACCCTCGCAAATACAAACACACACACACTCGGCAGGGTTGTATGTCTTGAATGTGAACTTGAAAATACCTCCTTGCTCTATTTTGAGCAGATCTAAGGTCAGCCATGATCAGGCCAGCAGTTGCCAGTCAAGTGACATCACATGACAGTTAACAGTAAAGTGTGGGTGTGTGTCTGCATACTCATATGTGTGACTCTGTGCTGGATTTTTCCTTTTCTATTTACATCCTTTTTCATTTAGCGTACGTGTTTTTTATCACACTTGCAGAGAATGACGAGTGGAAACTATTAGACCTAGAGCTGCATGTTTGTGTGTCCTTGGGGATGACTTGTTTTCAGAAAAGATCCCAACAAGGCTGCATGTGCTGTGAACAGGGACAAAGTTTGGAAAAACAACCATCAGAAAACCTTTAGCCCTGCACGCGTCTTTGAGTCTGTTGTTGAAACAACTGAATTTGAAGTTGAGACATGGGGACAAAGCAAAGTCTTAAAACATTCAGTCCAGGTTACAATATTAACTGATGTTCCACATTTATCTTTCTTGGTTTGAAGTGAAGAGAATATGTTACAATCTGGAAATTCTGGTGAAAAACCCCAGGGGGACTTTTGTTGATACAAAGAAGTCAAGAAAGTCAGATTTTCAACTCCACCATGGAGGTTATGTTTCTGCCTTTGTTTGTTTGTCTGTAAATTTCTTAGCAACATTATAAAATTATCTTTTTTTGAGAGAGAGACAGATCCATCCATCCATTGTCTATACCTGCTTATTCCACACATGGGTCGCAGAGGTCT
Organism: Pseudochromis fuscus; assembly: GCA_900323345.1. Classification (NCBI taxonomy): domain Eukaryota; kingdom Metazoa; phylum Chordata; class Actinopteri; family Pseudochromidae; genus Pseudochromis; species Pseudochromis fuscus. The sequence continues at coordinate 12,461 of OOFC01029100.1, read as the reverse complement.
GCTGGAGCCTATCCCAGCTGTCGTCGGGCAGGAGGCGGCGTACACCCTGGACAGGTTGCCAGCCAAAGACAAACAACCATTCACACCTATGGTCAATTTAGTTTGATCAATTCACTTAACAAGCATGTTTTTGGATTGTGGGAGGAAACTGGAGTACCCGGAGAAAACCCACGCATGCACAGGGAGAACATGCATACTCCACACAGAAAGGCCCAAGTCGAGATTCGAACCCTGAACCTTCTTGCTGTGAGGCACAAGTGCTAACCACTGCACCACTGTGCCGCCCTTGAGAGAGACAGATTTGATTTTTAAAAAGGACTTTATTGTCTTTGGAACATATTACAATAAACTGATCACTGATAATAAACTGATAATCAGCAATTACCAAGGAAATAGGCAAAAAAAAGTCTTGAAGGGGGTTCAGCAGCAGCAAAAGAGGTCGTTAAAAACTAACTGAGAGAGAAAGGGAGCGAGAGAGAGAGAGAAATGGGGTATGACCCAAGGAACATACAATTAAATTTTGGACAAGATCAGACCATGGGATCCTGTCTGAAAAAAACAAAATCCTGAAAAATCTCTATTTCTTTTAACAGTTTGGTATAGATCAGACATGGATTATGGTTTGCTCTCTCTGTGCTTTCTAGTTTTAACAAGAACACAAACATCTGCCACAGCACAGTTGATGCACATATGCTTTTTTTCCTACTGTGTCCACAAATAATACTTGGTGGTCCCCAATTTTGCTCAGATGTCATCCTGCAGGTGTGTGTAGATTATTTTTATAAAATCAATCAGAATGTGACAAAGTTATGAATTTTGAAAACACACTTGCACATAGTGGCTGAAAGACCAAAACATGTCAAACAAAATGAGGGAGGTAAAAGGTAAAAACTCTGATGGTTTGGTCTCACTGCTGCAGCTGATCAGAGCGTGATCACTGCTGTGCTTCCTACATCCAGATGGACGAGGTGGTCTAAGTCAGTACAACACAGATAATTAGGGCTTTCCATTGTGCAGCCAGATCTTAATGCTAATTAAAGCCATGATATATCAAACCATGACTACGTCACAACTTATCCTCATTTTAGAAACTAAACAAACACTGTTCACACAGGCAATTCTGGGTTTTGCTTTTCTCTGTTCTGTTCTGTATCCAACAGCTGATGGCATTTGGAGTAGAATACTTCCAGCAGGGAGCAAGGACAGAGGCAGCTGAGAAATAATCCCCTCCAATCTTCCCCTGATTACCTACACCACCCTGGTCCCATCCCAAACACACACACACACACACACACACACACACACACACCAAACTGTAACATAATGTCTGAAAAAAATATTGGTACACTTTGTTGTCTTCATTTTAAAGCTACTTGCTAACTTTTTCTTTCTTGTAATAAATCCTGTCATAAATCAATAGGTTTTGCAGTGATTAGTTCACAAAGAAATATGCAACTATATGAAGTAGTCTCAGTTTCCAGAATCTTTCAGCTCCTTATGTTTGTACTGACAGCACATGGCACAGTTCACTTCTGTGACAGGACGAGCTCAAACTGCCAAGATAGAAACTGAGCCTGCAGGAAGAAGCAAGATTTATATTAATATTGACAAACAAAAAACTGTGATATCATGTCACTGTCATGAGTTAAGTCATCTGGAAACACACTGAACAGAATATAATAGAAAGTTAATTTGTATAAATAAAAATAGAATCAAATCTCAGCTCTAAAGTAGTTTAGTTCTGTAAAAGTGCTTATTAACAGCAAATTCCACATTAGATTTTATCAGTGATACAATGTGTGTGTATAAATATCACAGCAGTAGTTATGAAACGTGGCTCGACTTTCATGACGTTCCCCTTCATTGGTGTGTAAGTGCATGCGTGTATGTGGCGGGTAGAGTTACAAGGCTAAATGTAAGGCAGTGATTGACAAGCTAACAGTATAGCTACAGAGAGATAGCACACCAGCAGAGCTACAGGCCACAATAAGGATTTGGTAAAGTTTGAAAGTGCTATATAAATAAAGCTGAATTGAAATTGAATTGAAGAAAAGTGGATTTGTCAGTACGTACACACACACACACACGCACGCATTGCATATTAAATATAAATAAATTACTAAGGTGTCACTAATTGTATGTACTAAATCAAATGCATAATGCAAAGTCAGACACAAAGGTATTTTCAAGAACAACACACTTTCAAGTAGAAAACACTCATAGAGCACAAACCTCCATCAAGGCATAATCCAACTGTACTGATGTTATACACTCATCACTGCTGCCCTCAGGTGGTGAAATAGTAACTGATTATTCTGGGATTTAGGGATTATTTTTCAGACAGGATCCATTGCCCCAAATAAAATAATTTATTAGGTAATAAAAAAAGGTAGCTTTTCTAAAATATTATCAACAAAAAACCAAACAAAAAACAAACAAAAAATGTCAAAAACATAACCTCCTTGGTGGAGGTGAAAAACTGGATATGGAGCAGAATATGCCTTGTCACAGTAATCCTGTTGCCATACTAACATTAGGATAAGGTCTGATGCCCCATTATTCACCAGTCCAAAATAGTATGGAAAATGTTTAGGTCATACTTCCTTATGTCCTTACATCTTATCGTGACTTATGTGACCAAAGCCACAAGAGACAGACCAACAAAAGCTGTGTTTATCTGTGTACACTGCAAACAAGAAGAGTATGTTGAAACACAAAGGATGGACAGAGGAAGAGAGACAGAAAAGAAACAGAAAGCAAAGAAACAGTTTAAAGCACAGGAAAAATGTGATCAAAGATAAAGAATATTCTAAAAACTTGTACATAAAAATGTATAAAAATAGACAACTTGGGGCAGCAGGGTGGTGCAGTGATTAGCACTGTCACCAGTCTGGGTTTAAACCTCATCTGAACCTTTCTCTTTGCGGTCTGCATGTGAGGATTTTCTCTGGCTTCCTCACCCGGTACAAAGATGTGCTTGTTAGGTTTTTTAATCTAAATTGCCCATAAGTGTCAATGCGAGTGTGCATGGTTGTCTGGTGACCTTCCAAGGGTGCACCCCACATCTTGCCCACTGCACTCTGGGATAGGCTGCAGCTCCCCTGCAACCCAGTTGGGTTATTAGGTATAGAAGGTGGATGGATAAATAATTTCTTCCTTAGCGCGGGATATGAGTGTTCGAAGCCCCTGTAGAAGTTTATTTAATTGGACCTCCATTGTGCCTTTTTGCCAAATGTGAATACAGGTCAGTCACCCTGATGCAATGTCATGGTATATGTGGTCATGTGGTCATGTGATCATGGACACACACAGCAGATTACAGCATGCTTAAACATGTGTGTTTAAACATTACAGTGCAGACCAACACTGACCACAGTGGTGGCTGCTGCAGGTACTTATGAAGTGGATTTGGCTGAGTGTTGGTGTTACACACACTCATTCAACTAATAAATAAAAATTTTATTGCAGTTTCTGGCTTGACATCTGCAATAACATGTTCTGCATTGGATCTAAAGATTTGTTGATTTTAGATTTCCACAGTTAAAAATAGATTTGTTTTGTCCAATATGTAAAATTTAAAAGCTTGAATATTAAAAAACACACATTAAAATACTTAGGATCAGTATCAGTACAACACTAAGTGTTTTTTTAGGTCATGTATTTTGGTAAAATACACAAAATGAACAGGACTCATTTTTGTGGCCTATTGAATATAAAACATATTTATACTTGCATAAAAAAGTAGTTAATCCAAAATAATTACTTCCACTGAATTTGTGGAAGACGAGAACAGGAGGAAAACCCATAATCCAGGTCTAAGGGGTCAAAGGTGAGGTACACACCACAGGCCACATTCCCGGACTGGCAAATCACCCCTTACCTGCTGTGATGGGACGCCCCTGTTACCATGACAACCTAAATGTCAGCAAACTGCAGAAAAGAGGGGAACCAAAGTTGTTAAGTCACACAGCTCAGGTACAGTCTGTCTTCTCTTCCTCACAAAGCACCATGAGTGTGCACATTTACAAAACCATTACAATTTGGAGAAGAGGTTATGTCCTGCAACTATAACTGGGGCAAAAGTGTCTTAGTAAATTCATCAGATTTAGCTTCATCGCGCCTGCACACGAGACCAAAAAATGTCAACTTTGATGCAATTAAGCAAACTGTCACAGCTGAGGACACTGATCAGAGGTACTGGGTCGACAATCAGATAAAATGCAGAGGAAATACAGTAGATTACACATATTATGAACCCTACTAAGGAGGATATGTTACAGTCAATGGTTCAGACGCATCATTCTCCTAATTTAAACATGAACACCTCCAAATAATGATTGAGACAGGTATCAGAATTTTAAGTATTTCAATATAAATCCTTTGTATTGAAAGCAGAGTCTATGCTCAAGGCTGACAGTAAGTTTAAAAGGTTACATGTACACAACAAAATGTATATACTGTATATGTGTACATATGTGTGTGTATGTGCTATAGACTATATATAGAAATGGACGAAGCAAGTGTGACATCACCCATTGGCTTGTGTAATCCTGTTTGGAAGCCAAGAGATCAACATTTGAATGTCACCATGTTGGTTGTTTGGAGCCAGAAGTGACCATATTTAGAAGGAGTGAAGAGGCGGGTCTAACTCTTGAACCCAAGATCACTGCCCAATGAGTATGACACTTGACTTCAGTGCTGCTGTCATTACCAGGCTTGTCAATCCAGGTAACCATGCCCTTAAATCTTCCTTATTTTGAAGCTGAAGCCAGAGTTTTTTGGAGTCAGCATCTAGTGGTCGTCAGTTGTATTGCACTATTTTGCACTTCCACATTGGCCTCATTTTTGAGCCCCACTTGCTTCTTCCATTTCTATATACAGTCTATGGTGTGTGTGTGTTAGTACATGTGTGTGTTTACAGCACTAGCTGGTGTAGTTTTTTTTAAAGAGAGATAACTTTAGTTCTGTTTTTGTATGTATACATAGGACAGTAGCAGGTGCATGCTAATATAAATCAGTAAACAGTCATTTTCTGGGGATTGGCCTGGTTCCCCAACCCCTCCTTCTCTTGAGACTGAGTCATTAAGACACCATGGGGACAACATGGTTATTTATAGATTGACTTGGAGACTGGGAAGTATTCCCATCTAGGAACGCTGTTTGTTTATGCTGCACGGCTGCTTTCACCCACAAATATGTTTGAGGTCTATATGAGGCCATAATAAAGTAATAATTTTTCTTGCTTCCTTTTTTTTTTTTTACAAATTTATTCAGTGTCATATAGACCAAGTTTATGTCAATGCACTTTTATCTTGAGTAACTAAAAATACAACTTGACCAACTGGATAAAAGAGATGAGAAAAGGTGAAAGAAGACAGGAGTGAAGGAGAGGTGGAAGACGAACAGGGTCACAGGTGAAGGGAGGAGGAGGAGGAGGAGGAGGGATAGTAAAGGACAACTAACTGAAGCCATGAAGCCCTGGGGGGAGGAGGGAGGGAGGTGAGGAGGAGAAAGAAGCTGGGAGGATGAAGTGAATCGGTCAGCTCGTTCCCAGAGCAGCTTCCCAGCAAAACACAGCAGGAAGTCAGACCACACTTACGACTATGTCAAAGTCTCTCTCACACACACACACACACACACACACACACACACACACACAAAATGAGAAAACAAATACATGTGTTAGTGTTTATGGATTGAAGACATCCTAGAATACAGTGACACATACAGATGTTACTGACCTGAAAACATCTGCCTCCCTCCACATGCAGAAGCTCATGGGATCATTTCTTCTTTGACAATCCGCTGTTTAGCTTTGTGTTTAACAGCCGGTTTAATCAAATCAATAATCATGGCTTGCTGCTCTGTGAAACTATGCGATCAAACATCTGCAGCTTTGCTTTAATACAATGATGGCAGCTTGGTAAAGGCCAGCATTCACAGCACAGTCATGGAAACATTTTCCTGTAAATGTGGCATCAAAACAAACTGATACAATCTTTGGAGGCTGGACAGCAAATTTGTACTCGTGACATTAGGTTGTGACCTTAGATAAACGTACTTTCTCTGCAGTACTTTATCTCCAGGCCAATCCTAGACTGTATATACAATTGATTAAGTCACTATGACCTGTTGGTTTGTGGACTCTCATTTTGAAGCCAGGAGTTTGGCATTCGAACGTTACCATATTGTGTTTTTGGAGCCAGAATTCACCATATTTGGATATGAGGGGAGGAGCGAAGAGGCGGGTCTGACCATTGAACATGAGCAGACTGTCCAATGTGTATGAGACTGGAGTTTAGGTCTGGTCACATGCCTAAATCTTCCTCTTTGATTTTCAGATGGACCACCAAATCAATGAAAAGATGAACTGACTTTTGCTGTTGACATCAGAATGACTTATGACAAAAACAAAACTTTTTTTTTGGCACTTTGCATCAGTTTCACTCTTCAGAGCAAGTTGCTTTGTCCATTTCTATAAACAGCCTATGATTATAACAAAGAAAGCATTACATGATATTGAAGGTCTTTGGACAACAAAGGTCATGGCAGGTGAAGAGTCAAAGTACCGTTGACTATATCCTTGGTGTTCAGGATGTCCAGCTATTCTAGGTGCTCTGTGCAGCTTTATGTGTGAACAGTGGTCAGCTATTACCTAAGATTTATTATACAAGTTGGTTTAATTTTAGCATTATGTAACACAGTTGGATCTCTACATGCCTGTATTTCCCCCACTGGATTAATTGCAGAGAACTTATGGATCAGGACTTTATAATGTGCCACACACCTTATTAAAAAGCTTTGTAATCAAACAAGGCTCAAAGATTTATTCAGTGTCTGTTCATGTGGGACTAGTGGCTGTAATTTCGGTGGCCACAGTAAACACTGTGGACAGGAAAGTCTTTGGACTGAGGCCTAATTGACAGTGATACACACAGTGGCTCCAGTGGCTAAAGAGAGAGATGAAAGGAGTTAGCAGAAACCTCTGATACAGCTCCCGTAAATCCACATGTTTCCAGTTCTGCACAACAGGTGTCAGGATCTGGGACAGGCAAACAGGGGCTAATACAGGAACGCTGGGCAGCTTGTTCGTTAGCGATCGGGTGACATTTCTGATTCCTTTCCTGGAAAACGGCAACAATAACAAAACAAAGCTGGGAAAACGCTGCAGAACCAGGAACAAGGAAGAACAAGAGCATCAGTAAAGTCATGCTACATCTGAATTTTGAACTCATGTATTCAGCATCTGCAACTTTAAATTTGATTTTCAAATGTTGCATACAGCATTAGTAACTTGAAAAAAGACTGGACCAGCTATAAAAATATTTGATGAAATAAATGGTAAAGTACAATCTAAATGTGTATTCAGCCATGTGGGTTTATAGACAATGAAAGCTGAAGATTTACAAAATTTAACCAGTGTCTCCAAAAATCTTTTTCCCTGTGTTTTGGCTGCTACTGTTATTATTATAATGGTGAATGTTAACATCTTGCAGAACAACCAGTAATCAGGGAGCAGGTGGCGAATCGGCTGCAGGAAACACACTCACTCAATTGTCTGGAACATTAAGGTACTGTCCCATAAATGTTTCATGTTGGACGGTGTGATGTCCTTGTCTTGTACAAAATGTCCCAATCTGTGCTTCTGGAGGTTGAGCATCCAGCAGCCAGTAAAAGCTGGGCACAGCATGCTGCATTTCTCACCTGCGCTGCCACAACAAAAGGCCTCGGACCTATTACACAACTTACTGCATTCACTGTGGGTCCACCTCATTAACTCAATCCCTTCACACATATGCACACACACTGAAGGTCCTGTCACGAGGAATGCTTATCTGCAGAACCTGGTATGAGTCCCCAAATTTACCTGCATATACACAAAATGAGGTTTTTCAGTCCGAAGGGTCCAAAGATGTTTGTTCCACACAAATGAAAAAGTGTGAGGACTCAAGAAAACACGCTTGGTGTGTATAATTTGTTATTGAGGCAGATTCCAAAAGGGAGTTTAGGAAAATATTATATCTTTCATGTCATACTTAAAATGATCAGTGGGCCAGAGAACGGTGAGAACCACATGCGGCAGTCAAGGAAGTTGCCATGGTTACAATGACTGATGCACTGATGAAAAGGTTCATGGAAAATTGAGTAAAGCACGTGCTGCAGTGTGTTTAGAGTGTCTTGTCGGAGTCAAGGGGTATTTAGTTTGAAAAGTCCCCTTTGGTGGTCATATAACAGAGTAACTTAGACTCTGAAGCTGAGTTACTTCATACTGTATGTGCTGGATCCTGGAACCAAGTATTCACTGCTGATGTTCTGCACAGGTAGTTCTGTCCTGGAGACAAAAATGTTAGCAGTAGTACTCTAACTTGTCAACCAGTGGAATACAGTGCTGAGCAGTGTTCTGAGAAATACACATCCCGTCTACCACTCATTTACATTTCCTATACTTCTATATTACCTCTGCTAAATTTTTAATTAGCTAGCGGCAACAAAACACTCTGCAGTCTTGAGTTGATGTTAGCACCGAGTGGCCAGTGCTGACATTAAAACTAAAGTTAGGAAGTAACTACGCTTTAAGATCTGCAATAATTCCCACTATTGCAACGCTGGCAGACTGACTTTCAGTGAACAGTTAATTTCAGTTTACTATGCACAAGAGAATCTGTGTATACAACATATTAAGTTTGATGATCTGGAGTACAATCCGAAACGTGACAAGTGCCACACTTTCATCTAAGCCTTCATCAGTCCTGGTGGCTGCTGTTGGCTGAGAGCTGGTTACATAACCATGCAGTGATCTTCAGTCTATTCTCAGTTTCATTTTATCCACCTTTCTTGGATCTCGTCAAACGGTTTGCAGCAGTCTTGGCAGATACAGTTCACGATCGCACAAACCTTCATCAAACTGCAGGACAATTTGTTTTTGGCTTTTCTCTTCTGAGAGAGAGTTCAATGAAACTGTTGAACAAAGTTTAAGTATCTCAACAATCTTCATTTTCCCTGCAGCTGGAAACAGTTAAATCCCTCCTTTCTATGTATTTACTCATGAGTTGCTTATGTTATGGTGAACCCTAAGATTCTAGCAATCCATACCACACAAACAACTATAAATAAACTGCATGGAGAGTGACGGGTATCATTGGAATTGTACCAGTAAGATGAGGTTTCACAGCCAGACCCAGAAACACAGCATCAGTGTCGTCTGCAACTCATCCAATGTGTGATCCTCGTTATATGTTTCACTTTATTTACGGGCTTCCAATCTTCAAAAACCAAGGACTATTAACATAATGACTAGAAGTTCAGAACATGGACTGTATATAGAAATGCACGATACAACCAGGTCTCTAAAATGAGACCAATGCTGCAGTGCAAAGAAGACCCAGAGAAAAGCCTGATGTATTTTTAACATGTTTCTTTAACCCCCTTCATCTTGTGGATCTGGTTCTGTGTAAACATTTAGATTGTTTGCATGACCCATCTCTTATTTTTTTTGCATTTTGTGACTGTTTTGTAGCTGCAGATGACACAAGATGGTCATAATAGATTAGACAAACAACTCTACATTACGCTAGCTGTAATGTATCATAAACACGTGAAAGTCACTGACTTCATTTGAAAAAGAAAAACAACAAAAACATGTGAAATTTTCTGAATTACTGCATATTGTACAAACTTTCCAGGGATACAATAACCAGGAGGAACAAGGCAGGAAGATGTTTTCACAAAATAATCTTTCCATGTATTTATTTACTGGTGCTCATTTTGAAACAACAGCATGGTCTGATAACAGTGACATGAAAACACAACACACACACATGAACAACAGGTCTGCCAAACTACCCAATGTACATGAAATAATTGATATTATTTGATGTATAAAGGAAAAAATAAATAAATCAGAAAAAATGATTACACCAAAACAAATAGTTGATTATTCGCCAGTGGTTAGTAGTTGCTGACACTGGTTTTCTGTCTTTCAGTATAAGATTCATTTACAGTGCAAAAAGTTATTTATTCACTGCTTATGAAACTTTTTAAGGATGAGGTCAAACAGATATTATTGAAAAGGAAAATGAAATCCAGTCTTTCATTTATCATATCAACTACTTTGTTTCCAAAAAATATCCACCAGATAAACAAGGCTGAAAATTATTTACTGCTGAATATTATTTATTATTTAAATTATTTTAGATGTGATGCTCTGTACGGGCAGTACTCAGAACAATGCTGTGACACTTGACTTTATAAAGATACATTTTCCAATGACATGTAATTATTTATATGCAAACATTTACTTCTCAGACAAACCTGCAAATATTCTACCTAAAACAATTATGATTGATATGAAAAGTCATGAAAATCATATCCTGTAAACTCACTAAGGTGATGTTCAGATTGAGGAGCAGCATGTTGTATCTCACACTGACACATTAGAGATTCACTAGAAACCAAACAGCAACTAGAGCATCAACTGTCTTTGCATTACACACAAACTAATCAAAGTGAATCCTGCAATGTCTGGTGCTAAGACACTGAATGAAGTTTTTTTTTCCCCACATTATGTAATGGTAAACAACTGTCAGTGCAGAATAAATACATAAAATCAACACAACTTGTGGAGTTTGAGGAACCATCCCTTAAAGGCCATACTTCTGCTTAGCTTCTGTGAAAACACGGATACCTGACAATCACGACTGCTCACGACTGTCGTATTATTATGGTTTGATTATGCATTAGGCATAACAGCAAAACTAGTGGGAGGCAGCTGTTAGTCATACTGTAGACTGACTCACTGATGTGTTTGGTAGCCTGAGTCTAATAATGATGCTCACAGAACTTCGATTTTTCTTTTTCCAAAACTTTTCCACACTGATTGGCCCGTCTTGTTCACACAATAACAGTCAGATGTGTGTATTTGAAATTTAAAGTAGCAGACTGAGCTTCCTCGGCTTCAACTACCTGACGGGAATTTACGGTTGTTCAGCTGTGAATCGCATCTTAGTGCCAGGATGGTGGCCCTCCGGCTCTGGATAGATGGTTCTGAAGGTCAGGTTGATGCGTGGGCCTCTGTCATGGTACTCTTTAGCCACTTGATGCTGATGGGGACAGAGAGACTGATGAGCAATGTATTTTACAGACCAAATATTAAGATAATTCTCTTGGACAAAAGGCTATTAAAGGAAAAGACCAATTACAAAGTTACAATTCAGGATAAAAAAAATATACACACAGATTTTAAATATATATTTTAGCCACAAGTCACATTCAAATCTAATAACAATAATATATATGGTTACATGATAACAAATCAATATGAGACGCACAAAAAGTATCTGTATTGTGAAGAGTCTCACAAACACATGGCTGTTTTTGTTTAGCAGCTGATCTTTGCTCTTCTTACACAGTCACACAGTCACAATATCCAACAAACACTGTTTTCTTATCATTTGAAATCTGGGTTAAAGGTCAGATGTCTTTTTGGGAAACACAGAAAAAGTTTTTTCGCAACGGAAAAAAACATTCACTCATGCACGCGCACACACACACACAGAGACACGCACACAGACACACACACACGCGCACACAGACACACACACACACGCACACACGCACACACACACACACACACACACACACACACACGCACACACACACACACACACACACATACACGTATACCGCTTCAGTGGGGACAGCTGGTACATATAAAACAAGGGCCTCACTCATGTCAGTGAACCAGAACTGGATGTTTAAGTAGTATTTTTACATAACACCTCATCACTACTCTAACTTCATTAAATTCTGTAAATCAAAGACAAACAGTGAGTCTGTGACACATCTTTACTTTAAAATCAAAAACAGGCTGTTACCAAGAACAGTGAAAATACAGTGCATTATCAGTTTCTTAGCACAGTCAGTCCCAAAACAAGTGTCTGCAGTGACAACACTGTGGACTCTCTGTACACTTCCCTAAACTGTCAATGTGTTGCAATGAAACTGATGGTGCAGCTAATGATGAAATGACTGGCCACTTTTAAATTGGTATTGTGTAAAATTCTTGGCTCGGTCTAACTACTTGTTGTTTCAGAGTTGGTGTTTGAGATCCATATGACTTTAAAAGATACTAGGGCCTGTTAGCTACAACTTCTCATCTTGTATTTTATGTGTGAAAAGGTTAAACATGATCCATTTGTCCTGCATTGTGCTCCTTCAATGTCCTTGTCTCGGCTTCTGCGTTATGTAACAAGCACTTCCTGTTTTCAAATGACGGCGCACACGACCCGTGTGCAGCTAAGTATTTTTTCCTCATCTGCTCTCAAATCGAAGCTGGTTTTATGCTTCAGTGTACGTTGTCATCATTTTTTTGCCTCCTCAGTTTCTCCCATCTTTTTGGCTGCGTTTGCTGTACGTTTCTCCCCGACTCTTTGATTAATGATTACTGGTTTTTCACCTACATC
>OOFC01029099.1:0-32137 GCA_900323345.1 Pseudochromis fuscus | reverse complement strand
AGATTCCATTATATCCAATGGGAAATATACAAGAATTTCATTGCATTGGTCTACAATGGGGAAAATGGTTGAATCTGATGGAAAACAGTAAAAATGTCAAATATCACTATTTTTCTTCAAAATGAAATGCTGACATTACAGAATGCATGCTTTTATACTGCAGTGGCAGGGAGATCAAAACATGTGGTTTGAATGGTTTTCAATGGGGCAACTTCTGGCCTTGGGGACAAATAAGGCGGTTTTTCTGTAGCTTAGCCATTTCAAGCTAATTTAAGGAACTAAAACCAAAATTCTTAAGTTTTCTAAAAATGAATATCCTCTGACAATTTTGAACTGTATTCATTCAGCACAGCCAAAATGGCTTGAAAACAAAAAATGGCACAAAATGTCCTTAGGGACTTTTAAGGGTTAAACACTTACTGTGGATGTATGTACGCTGGTTTTTTTTAAAGAAATGTCAGTGAACTGTAACCTGATTGATGTTTTATTAAAGTTATAACAATTTCTCAATGTGATGGATTTAAAGGATGAAAAGATGTTTGCATATTGTTTTGAATAATCATTGTTTTATTGACTTTACCCAGGCTCGCCGCGAGGGCGCAGAGGCAGACACAGATGACTCCTGGAGCTCCCCAGATTCCTCCGACGAAGAGGAAGGAGGTCCAGACCACGTCCAGTGCATGTCGTCTTGAGCCACACACACACACACTTACACACAGGCAGACACACATACATACATATTTATATACACATACACACTTTATTGCCCTTGAATTGATGCACATAGGCAAGCACTATTGACACACTGGCACACTCAAACACTGACGAGCCACAGACTTTTTTTGTTTTTTTTTCTACACACATACAACAGATAAACAAACACATTTACTTAAACATACTGTTGAAGGAGAGTGACAGATGCTTGGTTTCCCAGCAGTTACCAGTTTGCAGATGGAAACTACAGACTGCATAGACACTTCCAGAATCCAGATTTTTTTTGTTTTTGTCTTTTGGAGAATTGTACGACAAAGAGGTTTAGCGAGTGCTTACGTCCCTATAAACCACTTTGGAGGCCCCTGCTTGTCCATACATGATCTATATTCTCTGCCTAGACCCAGAACAATGTACTGTGCGTGTATGGCAACAAGTACCTCCGACTTTAGACAACCTGTAGTAAGCTATACATCACCAGCACCCACCCCCACTTTCTCTTAGTAACACACCTTCTTGCTCTCGAGCTTTCTGTGCTGATGAAGAGGGGCTCAGCAGGGAGGAAGGGGCATAGGCTGACACCCTCACACCATCCCCTAAATGTGACTTCCTTTTAAGATTTGAACTTTGAGAGAGCCCGGCGCCCCTCGCTGCATCGCCCCACACTTTAGTTTGTTTGTTTGTTTTGGCCGTGAGCTTTGAGCAGTTGTTGATCACGTTTGCTCCCAGAGAACTACTACTTGCTGCGTTACCCTACATGCTGCCCTCAGCCACTCCCTCCTCCCTCCATCACTACTGAGTGCACTTTGAATCAGGGATGCTTTAGTTTGAGACACAGACAAAATGTGCACTGAGTGTGTGATTTCCGGGGGAAGAGTTGTCGTCTTGTGTCCCCTCCATAGGAAAACCCACAGTGAAGTTTTTTTTTTTTCCTTTTGAGTTGGGGGGATATTTGCACTTAAGCGCTTCTTGATCGAGGAGAGGTGGTTCCCTTTGCTTCCACCAGCCTTTCCTCCTCCACTTCCTTCCTCTTCCTTCCTCTTCCTCACTCTCTGTTCTGAAACTCATCCGACAGGAAATCTTCAGTTGAAGATTTAAAAAAACAATGGAGAGGTAGATGATGCTCAGCATGTGTATAGGAAATAAGGACTGATTTTTTTTTTGTTTGAGGAGGGCTCTGTTGGGGAACTGTACATTTTAAAGAGCCAGAACCGACCTGGATCATTCGCAATTGAAACACTGCCTATGAGATAACTGAGATTGGAGTAATAAAGGGCTGCACTTGTGGTTCCCTTTAAGGAATAGTTGTACATTTTGTTTGTTTGCTTGTCAGGAGTCTGGAAACAGGAAGTCTGGTTCAATCAGAAGATTGATTGATTGTTTAATCCATCCAGAGGGTTCTGGGAGGAAGCAGTTTCCAGGTCCCACATGTGTACAACTCATAAAGATAAAAGAAAAAAAGGGATTTAACATGGTCACTTTGGACTATTAAACTAAGCCGACTACTCACTGGTGGTCGCGAGTTCACCGTCTAATTCTCAGCAACACAGCGGACAAGTCAAAATGTCAAACTTTTCCTTTTGTGATGCCAAACGTCTCGAATCAGAATTTTTCAGGCAACACGTTTGAACCAGGTCGGGTGTTTGTACAGCCAGCACATCACTCCTGTCTGCGCTGTGCTAACACTGGCTTACAGATGGGGATGGGGGAGCGGCGGGGTCAATATGCTTGCCAGTCATTTGTTGTGTGAGAGCGATAAAGTCCAGCTTTTCTCATTTTCTATGAGAACTGTAGTTAGTTGAATTTATATGTACATATATAAATATATATTAAAACTGTAAAAAAAAAAAAAAATTTAGCAAATGCTGTTTGACTTAAAAAAAAAAGTGAAAAAAAACCAGATGTCAAAACATTTGATTGGTATTGATGCAGAGGTTTATATTCTATATGAGGATAAAGTACTTTTAAAATCCAGAGAAAAAACTTCTTGACATGAGCATTTTTGCTTGGTTTGTTCCTTTTATGACGACATCCCTCTGTTCTGAACAGAATCACTGTCATTTCAAGTATTAAAGTTTTGATTCTTTTTCTTGTTCAAGAAAAAAAAAAGCAGTGTTTCCTTTCGAGATCTAAATCCATGATTTGAGACAGTTCTATCCAGATTTTCCCACTGGCTAGTTTTGGCATCTTGTATACATAATAAGGCTTTTGATGAACAATTTTTTTTCCCACCACTGCCTAATATTGCGTTCTACCAGTTCAGTTGGAAATATGTACGATTCGTGCAATAAACAAAAAGACAGTGCTCTTGATGTTGTGGTTTTATGGTGTCATTCTGTTGTATTTATTACATTTACATATACAACGTTTTTCTTTGAATATTAAAACTGAACTAAGTAGGTCAAATTAGTGTCCAATTCTGTCCATATTGAAGATAAAAAGTTGTGACTGTAGACTGTAAATAGAAATAGACAAAGCAACTGGGTCTCAAAAAATAATGCATAATGGAGGTGAAAAAAGTGTAATACCTCCGATGGCCACTAGATGGTGGATTCAAAAAACCTCTGGCTCCAATTAACTTCAATTCAAAAATTGTTATTTTTAACCATGAAATACTCAGTTGATTTTTTTTATGTAAGTTATTCTGATGTCATTAGATAAAGTCAACTTTTCTTATCAGTAATCTGGTGGTCCATCTTTGGACAATGTCCTCAAGTTCAGACCCGCCTCCTCACTTCTCCCTTCATATCCAAATATGGTCACTCCAAACAACCAACATGGAGACGTTCAAAGGCTGAACTCCTGGATTCAGAATGAACAGAGTCCACAAACTAACAGTGGACGTCACGTTAGGTTTGGTTGTGACCAACTACTGATAACGGGACAGAAGTTTGACAGCAGGAAAAGATGTAAAACACATTTTGCAATTCACCTGAAGCCCAGTGTGTAAGTGATACTTTCATTAACCACTGAAAAAAATGTTATTGGATTTTATAGCACAAATCAATTGAACATTAAGTAGAAAGCACTTAGAGAGCTCAAACTTCCACCAAGGTATTATCCAGGTGAAGTGATGCTGTTGATTGAACACTGCTGCCCTCTGTGGGTGAAATAGCAACATTTTATATTGTTAATACATTCACAATCATCAGCATCAGATTTCCCAGGGTTTCTGGGTTTTTTTTCTCCTGATTTAAACGGAAAAAAATAAAACCTCCATAGGAGATTTAGATATGATCTAGTGTTATGTGCACGCCCAATATGGCCCTGATTTACACTGTGTACTAATTGTTAATAGATTATTTGACACTTTAATTTCACCAGTTACCAGTAAACTATATCTCCAAAGATCTTCAAGCTTTTTCATAAATGTTTAGTAAAAATTGAATTTCAAATAGTGACATCTACTAAATAACTTGTTAAAATGCCCAAATGTGTGCTTCATTTAATTTATCTGTGTCCTGTCTTTGAAACAGAACAAAATGTTAACACTTTCAGAAATATACTTTGATAGAAGAGGTGCCCTTTTCAGTAAATACTCTCTACAGTCTGATCACCATGACGACAACACTTAAGTGTGGTAAATGTTGATTTGTATAAATCAAACACACAGGGAGCAGGTCTAGAACATCCATGATTATAAGTAGCATAATACCGTTTTTACTGGTGGTGCATGTGCATTTTCAGCTGGGTAATAACACACAACTTGAGAAATCATCTTGTTTTTATTCAGCAGTTTTTAAGTGGGAACTCAAACTCATGCTGGCTGTAACAGAAAAAAACAAAACATTCATTCATCCACACTTTGAACAAGTTGCACAAAATCTATGATCCTGATCTGACCCATCATTCATACCAACAAACACGACAACAAGACATCGAACATGTACAAACACGTGTGAATGACTGAAGTGACAGATTTATGAAAACACTCTTTACAAACACCTGTGACACTGAAGAGATCTCATAACAAAACAGATTCAACTTTTTTTTGTTGAGTCATTTCTCACTCATCACACCAAATGCAGAACATAATTCAAGAGGGCAGTGGCTGAAAAATGAAGCTGGATGAAGCTACAGCACAAATAGCCCTTTACAACTCATCCCAATGAACAAATATGAAGTGTTTTGGGATGAGCTGCTGATACAGGAAGTAACAACCTGTTTTAGTCCATCACTTCGACTTCCTGCTCCCACCTCGTGCATGTGGGAGATATGATCACGCCTTTCGATGACAATCTGCCACCACAGGGTGCAGATATAAATATTAAAAGAGGCACTATCACAATCTTTCACTACGATAAGAATCTTAAGGCACAAGCAGCCGGTGTCGGGCGTGTTACTCCTTGTACTCTAGAAACTGTTGCAGTCGTTTCCTGTGCTCGGCAGACATCTGAACGGCGCTGAGGGGGTTAAACAGAAACACCAGGAGTTAGATACTTTACTTGTTTTTTCATATAATCATAT
Organism: Pseudochromis fuscus; assembly: GCA_900323345.1. Taxonomy (NCBI): domain Eukaryota; kingdom Metazoa; phylum Chordata; class Actinopteri; family Pseudochromidae; genus Pseudochromis; species Pseudochromis fuscus. Next base: position 26,959 of record OOFC01029099.1, on the reverse strand, counting down.
AAAAGCCCAGTCTTACTTTAAGTGATCTCCAAAAGTGGTTGTTATCCTGTAGATGGCGGTCTTGAGTGTGGCCCTGAGAGCGAAGCGCAGTGTTTTGTAGGTGGAGTCTCCCATGCTGCTGGTGGACCTGACAGGCTTACTGGAGGCGTGAGGCAGCTTGAAGTGTCGATCTACAGCCTGAGGACCAGGAGGAGGACACAGCTGCTGTTAGTTTTAAAAAGCCAGTTGTTAAGTTTCATCTCTGCTGCAGTGTAATCACATCCTGTTGTTTACACTGTCAGTTGGAAGTGTGACACTGCACGTATGTTAATGCTGATTCACTCAAACGATTCTTTGATGCCTTATTTTCTTCCTTGTTAGAAACTGACGGAGTTAAAATGTAATCTACAAACCTCTTCTGACAACAGTGGATGCAGATAATGGAGGTTACGCTCTGACAATAATTGAATGCTGCACAGATAAAGACGGATTTACAAATTTTCAACTGAAATATTATCAGAGCGATTTTATTTTTTAAGAAAAACAATGTAACAAAAAGGTTTTCTGAGAACCCCCCCAGGTATTTCACACATTACTAAAACAATTTCTTGTCTATAATCAGGAAGTGACGCCTCCGCTGTCGATATCTCAAAACCTCATCACATAAAACCGAAAGCGACAACATGGCCACACACTAGAGAGCAGAAAGACACCAGGTAGACAATGTGAAAACACTGACAAATCCTGATGTCAATGTCTTTAAGGTTAAAGTCTACAAAGCTTCGTTACAGTGTGGAGTCTAACTAAACCATTTTACTTGCCTCTTGTAAAAGCAGCATGGAGCCGAGGATGCTGGGTAATGTAGTCTGCACAACCCCAAACTGGTCCTCTGAGAAGGATGCTTGAACAAGGTAAGACAGCCCTGTGTGGTGGATGTATATCAAAGAAAGTAATGAACATCTCACATCAACAGGTTTGATCCAAATCAAATGAAAACAGAGAATCTCTTCCTACCTTCCAACGCCCAGATGTGAGCCTGGCTGTCAGCAAACAGAGCCTGACTGGAGGCTTCTGGAAGCTGCACGACACCACGTTAGTTTCACTTTTTCATTGTGAATCAGACTCATAAATCAGGAGGTTGTTAGTCGGACATGTTTTATTCAGGCTACACTACAACATGCAGGTGTGACTAAAGGAAGAAACAGAAGCAAAGCAGACTAGTTTCTACATGAAGGATGTGATGCAATGGACATTTGGTTAAAACTCTGATGTGATCACAAGATTTCTCTACATCCTATTAGCTCAAATACTCCTCTATAACACCCCGCCACCTTTTCAGGGCGCGTGTTACACGACTCCCTAATTCAAGCTTTTAAGGTAATTAGTAAGGTTCATTGTAACAGCTAGATAGATGGATGGAAAAGAGCTACATTAGTAATGCCTGCACCATGAAGCCCAGAACCAGGAGGTGAATTAGTGATGCCCGCAGGTAGGGATGTTAGTCTTGTTGAAACCAAATGAAAATCTAAGTGTCAGACGGGAGCATGCAGGGACCCCTCGGTGTTCAGAAGCTAAAGGGAGACAAAGCATGCACGTGCCACACGTCCTTACCTTGTTAAACAAATACATTATCAGCACCCGCTTTGCCAAGAAATTTTTAACCTGAATGGGACAATTAGGTGCAGAGTTGTTTTGGTATTAAAACTAGGAAAAGAAAATGAACAGAAATGATGGCTTTTCACACTAAGACCCTCATTCAAGGTGGAAATACACTCTCAACAGAACAAAGTCAGATAATATCTTTAGTACATTTGGAAATCTGAAATCTTAAACTGGTGTCATTCAAGTATAAATGAGGAAATATTTAAAAGTGAAACATCCACTGATGGTTTTGAAAAGTTAAATGAAACACACTGTTGCTGCTGACTCTTGTTATATTATCCTAAAGTTAATAAGTGTGAAAAGCCTGAATGCTGAACACACTATAAATACATTGTAATTCTGTTTTGTGGTGATGGTTAGTACCTGTTCCTTCCTGTTCTGGAGGAACTGAGCCAGAAAACTTGGTTTGGAGGGTTCCTGCTTAGGACTGGGAACTGATGCTGGGGACAGTGGAGGGCTGCCATTGGCCTGTGAGTCTGTAACAAGACAAAACCTTATTACTTCTAAATTAATACATTTATAAACTGCAAATACACAACTATATATCAGATTACTAACAGGTCAAACCAGGTGAAATGTGTCTCTCTTTGGCATCATATTTTCAGTGCTCCATCAGAACTGTCCTAGAAATGGCAGCTACTAGATTTCCAACAATTGCATTTACCTACAACTGGATGATTATGATCTCAGCAACGTGACTGTTTCCATTAATCTCCTCTCACCTGTGGAGGTGGACCACAGTTTTGGTCCTCTCCTCATGATGTGTGGGCTCTGCACTGAGCCGTACCACGGCGAGCACTGCTCCACTGGGGCAGTGAGACGTCGCAGGGAGGGAGACGCAAACGGGCTGTCCAGGTCTGGGGTGAACGGTGCCGTCAGAGGACTCTGCGGGCCTCCAATAACGGAGCGGGCAAAGACTGAAGCGGGAGTTTTCGCCAGAAACACGGGTCTGGGGGTCATCACGTCTTCCGTACCTGAGGTTACTTTTAAGATTAAAAATGAAAAGTTATACATAAATATATAATATTCACACAGTGATCCAGAAGGATCTGATCATGTACCTGATGTCTCAGATAAAGTCTTTCTTTCGCTCCCACTAGACAGTGCTTTGGCCCTGCCGTTGGTGGCTACAGTATCATGATAGGCCACAAGTTTCTGAGTCAGATCAGCCAGCATAGACAGACACTCTTTACTGATGGCGTTCCAGTTGTGAGGATGACCTCCTGGGAAACACAGGAATGAAAAAATAAATAAACTGATTTTGTTGTAAATTTAAATAAAAGAAACATTTAAATATCCGACAGGGGTCGAGTTTTATTCTTCATAAAAACAGTAGAGCAGACCTGGCTGACTCAGACTGAAGACTTCACAGCGGCGTGATGGAGAATGTTGAGACAACAGAGCCAAGTCCTGCAGAGCTAAAAACTGACATTTGGGGGAAAAATGAGTCACACCAACAGAAAAATGATATTTAGTACACACACAAGAATACACATGTGAGTTTGACTTACCTTTAATATCATGTGCTGTTTGTCAGTAAGAACTTTGGGAAGACAGTGGCAAGCTTCTTCAGTAAAAGATGACTGCACAGGAAAACTGTACACCTGCAGAGGAAATATATTACATTTTATAAGAAATTTTCACAAGTAAACTTTTAACTTCCTGGTTAAGAAGATGCTGAGGGATTTACCATAAACCTAAAGGTATATATAGTCAAGTCTGACACACTTTAGAGCCTTAAACATTTAAAGCTTTGGCACTACTGCCCCCTAGTGTCCATAAATAATAAATAGGAAACAGGAGTAGTTTACAGAGTTCACTGACAGACACTGAGTTAAGTAGTAATCCATTGTTTATGTGTTTCAGTCAAGTAAGAATCTATGCGGTTGTCTCTATGTTGTCCTGCTGACTGACACACATACCTCAGTGACAAAGATCCTAAAGAGCACCATTGTGATGTACCACGTGAAGAGGAGGAAGGTGGCACTGATCCACAGGTGGTAGAGCAGGGAGAGGTCCAGCAGGCCTGCGATGCTGTCGAGAGGATGGACCGAGCTGCAGAGGGGGACGTCACATACAAAACATCCAACGCCTTGTGTTAATCCACACCCCAAAGCAATGACAAGTATTTTTGGTAAATCACACAATCCATAAAACATACTCACCCGTTCAAATGAAGGTTCAGTGTTTTACAGATCCATGATCTTGGAATGTAGCCTGTTATTAAATAAATGAAAATCTATTAAATATGAAAAAAAGATGTCAAGTACAGTTATTAAATATAAACAAGTATCTTACTAGGCTGTTCTGAGGAAAACGTTTAATGTTTAAATTCTTCAATCAGTTTCTTCTAAAGAGTAGGAGCTGTGTTACCAACAAACAAGTCACTCACCCAAAAAGAAATACAGAACAATGTAGTTCCTGACAGAGTAAAGTGCTTGAGTGGTGCTGCACTTCATCACCAAAGGCAGGGATCCCTTGAAGCGAAGGTATTTGTATTGCTGAGGAAATAAGAATAATTGAGCATGAACAACAACAATCAATTCAAAGTAGAATGTTGATATTTTTATTTACTTGTTTGTTGTGCTCAATACAGTTATAGAATCTCTATTTAGAGATATGAGAGGTCAAGAAACATGGATGAATTCATTTGGATTGATGCCGAAGAGACGACTGTACTCATTTGAAAAAACAAATGGGGAAAATGAATAATTGATGATGAATGAGTGAGCACATATCACATACCTGAACAGTGTGGAAGGGCACATAGTTCAAGTTGTGGATCACACCCAGCAGACTGTGAGAGAATCCAACGAAGGCTCCCAACAGCAGAATCATGAGGTGATACTCATTCAAACACAGCTGAGGGTAACTGTCAGGGCTGAAAACACAGTGAGACCGTGACATTAAACATAAACCATGTAACACTCGTCATAATAGTTTATTGTGGGTGCTGCTTACCCATCACTCTGTGTGCACGGGTAGCAGAGTACCTCATATCTGCAACCGATGCTGACAGCACAGCACCAAGCCACGACTACTCCCATAATGGAGTGTACCACAGAGTTGACAATCTGACGTGGGTGGAGCACCTGACCCAACAGTGCCATTTTTGAACAGGCAATAGTTGGGATGACTAAAGAGACACAGTAAAACAACCATATTAAAACTAAAAATCAAGAGGTTGGACAAACTTGAATCAGTTGAAAGGCACTATGACAGGAATGCACACATATTATTTAGACACCACACATAAATGGAAAATAGAATTGCTTTCATCATCGTCACAACAAATGATTATAAATTAGCTCATTACATTTTCACAAAATTGGGGAGCTCCTTTCTTTTCTTTGTTGGTGCCATAAATAAACTACAAAGTGAATACTTTGGGTGTCACAAAAGGAAATGATTAACATTTGTAGTTAATTGAAACAATTAATTACTTAAAAATCAGAGATAATAGTGACACAAGATGACATCATGTAGTCCTGGACTGTAGCAAATTGTACCACTGTACACGTTTTATTTCCTATTAGCTTGTTTACTTGTCAGCTGTACATTAGGACAAGACACCTTTAAAACAAAGTCAGTTGTAAATAACAACTAGGATATCCTCAAAAAAATAAAAATTTTGAACTGACTTGCCACTCACCCGTGTAATACTCCAAGTTCAGGAAGCCAATCATTAGGATCACGCCACACAGCAAGATGAAGGAAAAGATGGCGTTCGTACTCATCAGCAGGGACAGGCATTCTGGAAGTAAGCTTGTTTTAATACACAACTTAACACAGCACTTAGCCAAATCTTAAAATGAATGTGGTGACTGACCTAATATCGTCTGGATGGGGTGGAGAAGACTGAACTTGCCAAGGATCACAAAAACTGCTGTGACTGGTGGCAGCAATAGGACCGCCCAAGCAACACTGGCTGTAGCTCTCCAATAAATTACCTGAAAAGAGCAATTATTGTTACATATTAGAAATATACCATCCCTTCATAAAACAATAACTGTAAAAACAGTGAAGCATTCTGGTCTTCATGTCATGTAAACATGTCAGGAAAATGTATATTAGGCCATTAAAGTCCACGATCTGCAAGGTAAAGTAATGACTGATTCATCCTGGTCAGAGTTGAATGAAATCTAGTCTAGGGATACAGAGCAGTGGGCACTACACAAATTGTAAAACCTTAGGGGAAAACATGTTCAATTTAACACAGGACCTTCAAAGATTTCAATTTAAAACTGAATTCTCTAATGTTGTTTTTGTTCTTTGATAGCAACTACGGCACATCTGTTCAACACATGTCTATTGAAAATACACACAATTGTGCATGTATTTTCACGTCCAAACAGTCGTCTGAAAAGTAAACTTCATCCTAGACCTTATTTACATTGTACTGGTTAAAAATTACATGTATTCACCTAGAAGCAAACTAAGCGACACGCCCCATTGCATTTATTCCTACAAGGTTTTAATCATTGTTGAAATTTACATGAGGATAAAAGGGAAAAAAAACTACCGACTAAAAGTCTATTCTACATGCCCTTTCTGTGTATAATTTTGTCCCTAAAACAAATGTAGTGTTGTTTGATAGTCTCAACCTTTTACTTTGCTAATGTTTCTTTTATCTTAACAGTTACCACTCACATCTTCCTGTTTTTTAACGTTTCTTGCTCTTAATCTCGTCATCCTGTAAATACTTTACAAATACTAAATAAATAAATAAATGACAATAAATAACAACTGAAAGACTCCGTTAGCTTTACTCACCTAAGCTAGCATAAACAGATACACTTGGGACTAGCACGCTAGCACACTCGAAACATTTTTATTTTGTTTTATGTATGACGAAGTAAGTTAAACAGAATAAAAACACTTACCTTGCGAATAAACCAACTTTGCTCTGTTGAACTCATGTCGTTTGGGTAAATGAAAAGCCACTCAGCGATAATAACTTCTTCGGCTCTCCGGCTGTCAAACTATTTACCCCTCAGTTTCCCATATCGCGCCACATGCATTCAAAGGACCCCTGAAGGACCCCGATTAAAAGCTGTCCATGTTCCTGCCTGCTTCCAGCGTTTCACACCCGCTTGGATTTTCTTTAAATCCGCTTGTTGAATTAAAAAAAACATATATCAGTTCTATCTTTCTGGTCAAGGTAAACGTGTTTAAATTTAATAAACTTATAAACAGCTTGCACATGTTTTGCTTGAAAGTTGACTTTAGGGAACTGAAAATTTAGGTGACAGTACAAGTACAAATACTCTTATAACAGTATCATCACAAAATTAAATTACACAAGGCACCAAGACAAGCCATAAATCAGCTTTACAGTGTAAAAATTAAATGTAATTTATAGATATATTAATATTCTTTGTCTCTTGGTTCATTTTTTCAGTGCAATTTTTACTGGCTGTCAGTCAAGTCAATTTTGAATTCCTTTAGTTTCATCATGCATGAACGCTTTCTTGTCATGATGATAGCCATTCCCATAATTTGGAAAACTGTGTTTATCCAAAACAGTCTTTTTGTCATTGTCCCGAGTAAATGGCTTTGTCTCAAAAGCATTGATTGGAAGCTTCTGTGCAGCACTGATGGACATCTCAGTTTGAATTGCTTTATGGACGAATGGTTTCTGTCCAGGTTTTTGGGTAATTGCCGGGAGGGCAAGCTGCTCTCTCTGGACCTTCTTGTCCTCCCACAGCTTTAGAAGACGCCGCTGATTATTTGTCATATCCTTGAGATTTTGCTGTAACGATTGCACTTGATCCTCTAAAAGTGTTTTAGAGGTGACTGTATTTGCCAACTCTGAGGTCAAGTCATCAATGGTCAGACTCAATTTCCCTGCCTTCTCCACCAGGGAACTGCACTCACGCTCCTTTTCATGCAAGTCATTGATTATGTCCTTTGTGGACTTTCCATTGAACTTAGGGCTGCACTCAAGTCCAATTTCAGTACGAAGAGTCTTCACTTGTTTCCTCAGCTCCTTATTGTCCATCGTCAAGGTTTTCAGTTTCTGTTTCAGAGCCTCAGTGGAACGCATCCGCGACTCATACTGTCGCAGTTTCTCTCTGAGAACATTTTCTCTGTGCATGGCATCATCTCTTTCTTTTCTGCATTTCTCCAAAAGTTTCAGTGTCTCAAATTTAGACACTTTGTCACCTTTGCCATTTGAGGTGGCCATCCTGTGGAAAGGTGTCCAAGTCACAATATGAAGAAAAATTAAAAAGGCATTTCCTTTAATTAAAAAAACAAAACAAAAAAAACAAAACAACGCTATTACTTACAAGCAATAATCCTTGAGTATTGTGTTGATAAATCCCCAAACACAAGCAGCTGCCTGCATGCCTCAGACTGAGGCAGGTGACATTCCTCTAACAGGGTTATCTGTGTGACAGGCAGCTCCAGTGTAACTCAAAGCTCGGGCTAGAATGACCATTAATTAGGGCGCCACCATCCCTTTGACACCGTTTCAAGTGACACAATTTTTTTTTTTCTATTTTGTTAATTAATCTAAAAACTTTGCCACTTGTTAATCAGTGGAAATTAAAAAAACAGTCTTAGCACGAGTCCGTTGCGTGTGAGCTTGCTGACCACACACAGGCACACCGCGTGTGGCCAGCTTCATGTACACATGTAACATTTTCCACTGCAGGTGATCAGTGCATCCAAGGGGTGACACGGTAGATTCTATCAGTTTGCTCGACCACACGACAGTTTAGATGGATTAGTTGGAAAAACAGTAGCAGCAGCCAAATGTTCACTTTTAAAACTAGACGCTCTCTTTGAAATGTTGAAGTTATACCTATTAGTTACAATCTCTCCCTTTAATATTTAAAATGTCCAACTGTTGAAATGGCCGGGCCTTTAATACTGTCAGGAGGTGACAGAAGAGTCACGTTGCCTACACGTGTGAGAGCTGGGGTGGTTTAAGGTATCTAACAAATGCAAAGTGTAATGATAAAAGGTAAGATAAAAGACAAAAACAAAGATAGTTGACATTCATAATAAATAATTTCATATTAGGAAAAGCGACTGCCACAAAAATTATTTCTTTATTTTGTTCCAGAAAACATGCAGTCACAATTGACATAGTGACATACATTTTATCAGATGCAGTTTATTATAATAGAAGCAAATGAATTACAAAAATAACACAATCCCTTGAAAACTTAAAATTTGCCTTTGGCATTAGTTGAAGGCACAAACGGTAGTACCAGATGGAAATAAGAGTTGTAGGTCTAATCCTTGAACGTCTTACCAACACCTGTAATTGTTGTGCCGTTCACAGAGAAAATCCTGTACACAAAGTAAACTAAGCAGTGCCCATTATGGGTATATAAAAAATGCATATACAAAAAGTCATTGATCCCACTACCATTAATGCGCAGACTTGTTATCTAAATATTTTAACATAAGAGCTATAAAACTACCATAGTAAAAGAGATCTTGTTGTCTGTGTAATAACATACCCCATTTATCTTTAAGGAAGTTTAGAACCCATCCCATTAGAAATAACATACTTGGTACCAGTGTTCATTTTCAGAGGTCACGCAGCTGGACCAGGCTTACACACGGGGTTTTAAGGTCTTAAGCCAGAATGTCCGAGTGAGGGTGAAATCCAGACGTCCCATGACTTCATCACCACAGCAACCCGATTCTTTCTAATAAGGCAACAGGCAACAGGAGAACCTGCAATTTAAAAAAAGAATAACACATGCTTTGGGAAGGAGAAATCATGTACAGGAAGTCCGGTGTCAGATGTTGGACTCTAGCAGGTCAGAAAGAGGCACACTTGAGCCTAATCCGCTAAAATAGGCCAACTATGTAGACCAGCAACAGCAGGGGAAAAGTCATCACTCTTGATCTTAGCGCGTGCAAATATAAAAATGAGAAAGCACAATGTGGAGAATCATAAATTATATGTGTTATTAGTGTAATTGTGGGATAAAAAAGCTTCTGTGTCACTACTGTTTACCTTCAGCGTTCATGTCTTAGACGGTGCCTTGATCACCGCTGTTGTGGAAGAGATTTCAGCTGGTGATGCTTGTTCAGGTCTGCTAAAAAAGTAGGCCTGACAAAACAAATAAATAAAGGAAACAATGTCAGAGAACCTGGCAAAGAAGCACAGACAGTGCAACGAACAACTGCTAATCAAGTGGAAGTGAAGCCAGACTGTCTGTGAGTAAGTGTGCAGTAAATGTTCAGTGTTATTCCTGCAATCCATTCATCTTGGTCACCCTTCAGACACGGGCTTACTTTGTAGACTAATTACATGAATGTGACGAGACATATGATACCCCTGCAGACCTGGCAGTATTCACATTAAGAAGTGCACTAACAGCCCGTTCTCACACCAGTTAGCAAATGCAGTCATTGTTTCCATTGAAGGGTCCCCCACCCAGAGGGAGTGAACTTGACACTATCAGGTGCATTCATTTCCCAGAAACACACCGGGACTGACACATAGAATTGTCAGCGTAATGCGGTGTGGTCTGTGATTGGCAGAGACAAGCTGGGTCAAAGCGTGGCCACGCGGAGATCACGGAGGACAAATGAGAGTGAGTCAATCATTGTTATCTACACCTAGATGGAAAGTCGGTATAAATCAACTAGATTAGTACAGATGGAGTGTGCCAACGCAGGACAATGACTGCTGGATCCTATGTCAGTCAAATAGATTTATTTTCCACATCTCTCAAATTTATAATTAAGTCATGTAAAACCACCATTGTAAGCAGTTACCTTACAACCAACAGCCAGCAGGACGTTGAGCATCACAATGGCTGACATGACTGCTATGCCAACTTTAGGGTGGTCTTCCCTGACGGCAGGCCATAAAGTCATGACCAGAACTGATCCAGAGAGGCAGAGCGCCACTACGATGGAGCACCACCTCAGCCATTCAAATGGGAGAATCCAAAGAACCTTATTCAAGAAAAAACAGGGAATTATCAAATATTCATTAGATATGTTACAAGTTATCTCAATGTATTGGATATTTTCATGACACAGGAAAAAAGTATTCAGCAACTGTCAAGATTTACATGATTTGAATGTATAGCAGTCGATTATACAGTGATGAGAGGGAAAAATATTTTGGTCCTTCTCTACTTATCCATATTGAAACATTTGGCCACGCTGCATTAATAATTTGTTTAACAATGTCATGTTTCTCAGTGTAAATGATTGTATTATCATTAATTTACCTTAATTTTATTATTTTGATGTTAATTACATGCTGCTGAGAAGCCAGAGAAGATTTTCAACTCATCTGTATCTTTCCAAAATGTCAAATATTATATCTTTAAAGAGCTAAAAAAACTAAAGACAAAATATAAAGGCACATTCTGTAACATATTCTGAATGTTCTCATTTGTTACTGCCTTTGTTTTGAAATTTAAAAAATCCAGGTCTTACCACAGCAGGTATATATATTGAGAGAGAATATCCGTACACACAGACGATCTCCATAAACGAGTATGACACCAAGTTCATGATCTTGTTGCTTCTCCATAGCAGCAAACCCCAGAGAGCAAGAGGCACCAACCAAGCGTAGCTGAAGATTGCTGTTGCAGCAATGGTCACTGGAAAACACAAGGAATTCAAAGAAAAAGAGAGGAATGGATGTTTTTTTTCCTCACAACTACTGCAAATCAGTATCAAAGAAAAATGTTACTGACCTTTCCGAAACTCTGGCGTGTATTTATACTTTGGTTGGCCTAAATGCACCAAAAAGTTGGATATGTTTCCACTGATGGCGATGGCAAACACAAGAGTGGTGCAAATCCAGAAAGGTCCTGAGGCACAAAAATCATTCCAACTTTTGTTTACCCATTTAGGTTCTCCAAAACAACATTTTAAAAACAATTATTACAAAAGTGACCAAAGGTAGAGGACAGTAAGACAGCTAATTATTATTAGAGCTAATTCAGACAAGTATGTTAAAGATTACCGTAAAGATCAGGATTTCTGCGAAGGTAGACTTGAATAAAGTTTTTTCCAGGCCATGGCACCATCGATCCAATGATTCGTTCCTTCACCTGAAAGAAGTGTTACTATTATATTTGTAACCAAAAGCTACATCGGTTTTGAATTGCTTTACATTTTATAATGCATAACTCATATAACATCGTCATGATGGTAAAAAGTAAGATGATAAGTTGTAAATATATTACATGATGGGTCTCAATGTCAAAAAACTTTTGGTAGTACTCAAACGTCCAGAAAGGGGCACTCTTCTTTTGTCCTGAGAGAAGCTTTAATGAAAATAACATAAAATGAATCAAATGAATACTTGATGCAACATGTAATAGTTACCCAAAAAAATCTATTTCTCTGTAAATACTTGTCTTGTTCTGACCTCTGCCTTGTCATCAGTTTCATATGGGTCCTCATCTCCACCTGGAGTGAAACCTGCAGCATTCCTGTTCCTCTGGGGCTCGATATCTTCATCTTCTATACTAATGGTAGTAGCATCTCGGTTGGCTTCCAACAGATTTCCAGCTTCTTCAAATTCTGAATTTGATGACACAGACAATTAGAAGAAAATTAATCTGACAGCTGTGATTTTACACATGCCATAGGGACACATTAGCATTTTAACTTCCAAAAAGGAGCACACTCACCCTGAAATTGAAATGGGTCATTTGTCGACGCCATTTAGACGGAATCAGTCTCAGTAACGAAGTGTGTCTCAAATATTTCACAGCAGGTTAATGTTGCACAAAGGCAACAACTTAATCTCAAAAAGCTGCGAAGAGAAGACCACAACTTTTAAGCTTTGCTTTTCTTGTATGTTGATTTAACATGTTGCTATAACTTAGCTAAGTTAGCTACCAAGTTATCATTTGACAGCTCTTCCGTAGCAACTTAGAAATTAACTATCAAACATAACATCAGGGCTGGGACAACCTCAAGAATATCATATTTAGTATTTAAAAAACAGTAAATGATTTTGGTAATTTCCTTTAAAAAGTACACGCTTACCAGGTCTCCAAAATCCCTAAAAATCATGTCACTTGTGTCGGAAACGTCGGAGCCTGAAGCAGGACATAGCAGCCATGTAAACAAGACCTCTTCCTGAGAGGTATCATTTCCAAAATAAGAGTTTTAATTTTTTAATAATGCAACATATATTTGACACTGTTCGAAGAGCAGTTCATTTTATTGTCTCTACAAGTTTCTTCGTGCGAAGTTCTTGCTACTTCGGTTGATTTTTGTATACGCTGGGCTCTTGAAACAAGCATCAATTATTAGCCGACTTTTAATTTGAAGTTAACAAGCAAAGACTGTTAGCTTTCAGTGGAGGCAAAACCAAAAGGATTGAGAAATACTTGTGAAAATAGTTCCAAATGGTAAAAAAAAATTGGCGTAAAAAATAGAGAGAAAGGGTGGTGAATGATAAATGAGCTCGACCTTAGAAGTTGGCATCATTTTGTTTGCGGTTAAGCGAAGTAAGTCACCTTTTTTTTAGCTAGCTAGGAAGCTACTGCTGTGTTTTGCCGGTTAGCTAAACGTGCAATTGACTTTTCAATCTTTTCAAGGGGTAAAAAATGTGTGACCATTCTGTGGACAATAGTACCATTTATGTCCGAGAAAGAGGCAATCTTCGTCGTGTCGGTGACATAGTCCTGGCACAACCAAAGCCAGTGTCATCATCATGCAGAAGAACAAATCCATTTGTGTTGAGAAAGGAGCATTTTGTGTTCACCTACAATGAAGAGGGAAGTCTAAGATACACCACAAAATCTCTCTTTGACATCACCCTGTTATTCGTGGCTGACAACATTCACCACGTCGACTCTCTGGTTGGCTTCCCAGAGCAAATAGGCGACAGACTTTTTGCAGCAGCAGAGGAGAATCGTGTGTTTTTAAACCCAGAAGTTTCTTCAAAAGCCCTGCAGTTATTCAGTGATGCATACGGGGAGATGGTACTTGCATCCCTCTGTCTACGAAATAGGTAAAATAAGCTGCCACCACAAACTCCCAGCTTCTCTGGTTTCTTTGTCATATACAGCAGTCAGCATATTTCTCCCTGTTTAATTCCTGCAGGTTTCCACTCTTGCATGAGAGGATGGATGATATAAAAACATTTCATAGTTTGCAGTCTTTGGATTTGTTTGGCTGCAAACTGGGAGACAATCATGAGCTTTTTCAGCATCTGACATCCACTTCATTGGCAAGGTAATATTGTTAGCAGTCCTAAAGGCATGATGTAGAGAATTCAGCAAAAGATTTTTGTAACAGTTCGGCCTTTCTTCTTTAGCAGCCTAATTCAGCTTTTTATTGGCGGTAACAGTCTGTCAGACGATGGCCTGCAAAGACTGACTGCACCTATCCGGATGATGCGGAAGGGACTGGACTGCCTTCAGCTCCTGGATGTTTCCTGTCAGTGAGCAAAATATTAGTTGCTAGTGGTGACACAAATACCACCACATCTAAATTTAAAGCCCCCACAAGCTGCACAATATAAAGTTGTTGATCAGTTTTTTTCTCTCTCTCTTATGCAGACAACCCTATCTCAGAGAGAGCTCTCAGATACCTCACCTGCCTCCAAAAACTTGTAAAACTTGATGTATCTCGGACTAATCTTAAGGTAAGGCATCATTTTTTATGTGCAACACTTGGCTGTATTGATTCAGATATCTAAATGTAAATTTTACTTCCAGCTTAGCACCGGATTGAAGACATCCATGTGGAACTTGTTGGGACTTATTTATTCTGAGAAACCGCTAGACACCTTTGATCATGCAAGATGCAAAACAGAGGGTTGGGCAGAGCAGGTAAATATCCTCAGGTACTGCTACAAATAAACATGTTTTTGTTAATGTAGGCAGTGTCATAAAGTAATGTTTCTTACATTCAGGTTGTAAACCAGTGGGAAACAAACAATTCTCAAATGCCAAAACAGAAGAAACTCGAAGAATCCAGAACATCAGCACTTCGATTTTGTAAGTTAAAAGCATTTAAATTATATTACCTGATTATTACATACATTTCATTGTTTGTTTCTCTAGTTGGCAGGCAGAAGTTTGTGAGAGAGGTATTAAAGGTGGCACCTCTGATTCACGAGGGCGTGGAGCAGGTTGAGCGAGAGACACTGCATTTCTACAGGCCTGCAGCAAACAATCACACAGAAGATAAACAAGTTGCTTCCTCAATCAATCATCAAATGAAGACTCCATGGCAGAATATCAAAAAAAGGAAGAATCCGTCAGTGAAGTGCGATAGTTCACATCAAAGTCCTCCAACAAAACGTTTGCCCTCACCTGCTCTCACTGCAGAAGACATCGACTTGTTGAACAGCTATTAGAGAATATTGCTAAATGGTTCTCAGTAGTGAACTACAAAAGCTTTTCTTGGCTACAGGTGGCAAAGTTGGGGTATTTTTATAAATAAAGTTTTGTATTTTGTATGTGTCTTTCTTGCTGGATGTTTTGTAGTTTGGTGACACAACCTCACAGATTTTAGAAGTAGCAAAGTAAATCAACTGTCCTGGCACCCCTGAAACTCATAAACTAATTTTATCCAAATGAAATTAATTCTATTTAAGTTACTACTAAATGTTAGGGCTCTGTTTTGAAGAGGGATCTTGTGCAAACTTTGTGTTCATATATTTCCTTTGTCAAAAACCTGGTACCCTGATTACCCATAGCACTGCTCGGCTGCTGCAAGATTCTGATTTGTTATGCCAGTAGCAGCCAATATAGCTTCAGCCTTCAAGCAGAAATGATGAACAGGCTGCCGAAGTCCAGTCAGCTCAATACAACCCCAGTTTTTTATTTTTTTTCCCATTTTGTAACTTGGAACTTCATCCCCGTTGATGCTGCTTCAAGTTACATCACTCGAGGCAATTTATGAGACTTCGCACACCTCTCTCTAAAGTTACAAAAGACTTTGGTACAACTTTTTTTTCACATTAAAGCAGCAGTAGTCCCAGAGTCCTGTAAACACACTTTGATGTATAAAACGTGCAGGCCCCCTTAAAATCATATTTCCACACGGCAAACCAGGAGGTGGTAGAAAAACTGTACATGTAGCACAGAGTGAGAGCAGTGGGGCTCAGGGAGGTAATCAGGCTGCCTGGTGGATCAATGCAGCCAATTACAACTTACATGCAATGTGTTACTGTGGCTTCTTTGACATGTCAACTAACAGCATGTTTTATTCACAAACCAGCAGATTAGAGGATATTTATAGCAGGTAGCTAGAAAATGGCTGGATTAAATATCAACTACAAGGTATCTGTGTTTTAAATGATTAGACTGTTCTGTTCATTGTTCAGTTGCGTAATGGTTCATTCAAGGGCACTCGAGTCTTTATACAATTTACTACCACATTGCAAAGATCGGAGCTATGAAACACTCATTGTCACCACACAGGAGGCCAGTGCCATTCTCGTCAGTCTTACAAAACCAAGTTGTTGCACAATCAGGAGAAAAGTGAACATCAGCTTAAATATAAACAATAAATGGTGACAAGACATTTGCATGTAATGCAGAAAATATTAAAATTAGGGACGCGCTCCCCACTACGATGTAAGATGCAAATACGATGTTCACAAAAAGAACAGTAGTGTGCGAGTACAATCATGTAAAGAATTGCCTCTGGGCAAGACTACTATCGCTGTTTACCATCTTAATGGTTGTACTCGTTATCCTTTCTCCTACCGCTGCTTTCTTGTGTTGAAACATTTGTTTACTGGTATATTCAAAAGTTGGTATCAGTATATGATGGCTGAAATAAGTCACACTCAAGGCCTGCAGCTTCACTCTTATGCATTTAATTCCGATTCATCATTATGAAAACAGATAACAGTGAGGCAGGAAAGACTTACTGTTTGTACCATCACTATCAATTAAGATAAAGAGCAAAGAATTTTATTGTAAAATTCAGTATCTTCTGGACATCACTGCAGTAGAAACATGAAAAAAAAACAAAAAAAAAAAACAGGGCAAGTCTGCAATACCAGCACAATCTAGTTTTACCAAAAGTTGAGGGTTTGGGTGAAACCTGTATCACTTCAAGTCACAAATAGTTCATTTACACATTCAACAAAGTAAGCACACCAACAGAGAGCTAATCAACACGTCAAAACTGCAAGAAAAATCCCAGAATCTATTTGACTTGTACTGCTATGAAGGTACTATAATGCCTCAATTATACCAATATACAGAAAGAAAAATCTATCACTCCAATTTTAAAAGCTTCAAATGGAGAGGAGACATTGTATCAACCCATATAAAATATTCTGAAAGTAGTTACTCCTGTTAAGACCACGAACAGCACAGGTCTTATGGCAGAGGATAAAACTCAACTAAAGATTATTCATAAAGGAGGATATCCCTTCTGTGCTACAGCTTTGGCTTCTAGATGTTGGACTGGCCCAGGTTCACCTTGGAGGGGAGTGGTCCGGCCTCTTCCTCTGACCCTTTAGAGGTTATGATCAGCAGAGAGGATGCTGGGTATGGAGTCAGTTTCTGCTCTTTAATGTACTCGCTGTCACCATAGATGCTCAATTTCTGCAAGTAAATAAAAGAAACCTTCATTTTATTTATCTAATTTACTAATAAACACATGTGAGAGCAGTGTGCGTTTTATCAAAATGTTGAGCAAAATCTTTTTAGGCCATATACATTAAAGTTACACAAACATGCCAGGATTTAACCGGTATTTTAACCAAAGTGCTGTAGAGCTCTGAGGAAAAAAAAACAAACCTACCTCAGCAGGTACATACTGGTCCACAGCTGTTGCCACTGTGGCACAGCAGATCCAGATCAGCACCAACACAGACAAGATCAGAGTTGTGGTTAGGATCCACCCTGGTAGCCAAGGATTTCTGAGGAGAATAGAGAAAATACTAAGCTTTCTGTGGCTGCGGTGTCACCACAGCTTGGTGCTGGTAATGCTGTGCTCTAATAAGCTAAGCAACTGAAATCCCTTGACAGTGTGAATGGAAACCAACCTTGAGAGACAACTGAAGATGTTGTATTCGTCGTCATAGCTGCGGTCCCCTAACATGTCTCTGTCCCTCTCCTGTATTATAGTAGGGTGGTATTCTTTGAAGATTGGGCTGCTCAGTCCGGGGACTGGGAAATGAAAAATAAAGTTATGTGATACACAGCTGATCCATTTATTTCAGTTGTTGTATGATGAAAAAAATGCTTACATTCTTTGTAAGTAGTCCACAAATTCAATGAAAGGGTTAAAACCAGTCATGTCTTAAGCATCTGAAGTGCTACAACACTCAGCAAAAATACTTGTGGTTTACTCCCTTGACAGCCATAGATGTAACTGAGGCTGCAGGTTTTTAACTTCTAGTTCCCGTTTTCAAGTGCAACACTAAGAATGTTTAGCAATTAATGTTTTACCTAATGAAAATGACAAATCAGTTAATCTGAATATGTTTCAGGTGAGACTGACTTATTTGAACACGTTTTGACAACAATACTGTGGTGTGTAGTCCACAATGTCCTGAATACACAGATGACGTTTATGAGAATATCTTCATAGTCGGATTTGGTTGTGACGCTATAACAAAACGGTGAGAAAATTGCCAGGTTTAACCAGTAAGTGACATTTTAGAAATGTAAATGGAGAACTTACAGCTCTGTGGCGGCTCTTTGACTTCTCTCTCCAATTCAAGCTGGGAGAAAAACCTGAATTGAGGTTCACTCTGCTAAGCAAAGACAGAACTGCCTTTTAAAACAGCATTTCCACAATAACAGAATAGATCGTTACCAAGTTTTCCCCCCAAAATCTGTACCTGGAAAATGACAACTTTGCCATCATCAGCTTGGAGGTAGAATGTCCATGTGGAAGTGATGAAGCTGTGAGCCTGACTCATTACATCGTCCCAAATCCCTCTGACCAGAGTCAAAGGGTACAGCATGTGAATCCTGGGCATCATGGCCTCCAACTGGAAAAAATAAACAACACTGAGCAGACCATTTTTTTCTTGAGGGATGTGCATTCCCATACAGACAATCACGTAATTGTCAATTTTACCTGCTCGTGCCGCTGCTCAGCAAATGGAAGCTGATTCTGACAGCCCAGGTTGCATGCATACTGCTCATCAGACTGGGTGTAGGCTTCACGACAGGCTGCAGAAGTTTGGAGGTATAAAGAGATAACAGATGGTAAATAAGGATTATGGACAAGGGACAAAGAGATTTTAGGGCAAGCCCACTTATTATGACAGTAGATGTGCCAACGTGTAGCTGATTATAGCCTGGACAGTAGTTTGAATCTGTATTGTAGGTAATTACTGTTTACAAGCCTCACCCTAGAGGCGCGGACATCGTGAAGAATATTAAATAAAAACGGTCAGAGGATTAGTGCATAACTTACTTGATTCACACTCTGATTTGGTCTGATTTAAATCTTCACTGTCACGAACAAACTGACAAATGGAGAACAGACGACAGCCTCTCTGACAAGCATAGAGTTCTTCCTCCTGCAAAACAAACAGAACCAGTTGAATGCCTCGACAAAACAACGGCATCCATGAAGGATGACGCACTTTCGACTTTAGCCACAAGATGTCATTCAAAAACAGTATTTCACGAGAAAAAAGGCGTTGAAACAGAGTTAAGTTCACAGGCTAACATTTGTTTCGCTAACTTATCAAACGCTAAGCTAGCGCTAGCTGCAATTACTTTCTTTAGCAAGATGAAAACTCACCCGTGGATACGTGTGCAAACTGTATGTCATTTCACAGGACTTATGACATGATGCCGTGTTTCCCAAGACGCTGTCGAACACATCTGAAGATGCTAATGTGCCCGCAAATAGGACAGACAGTCCCAACGTACAGGCAAAGGACGAGAGAGTCCCCATTTTGTCTGCGGAAACCTAAACAAATAACACGCTCTGCTTGCTTCCTCGTCCTCCTTAATCGGTTTGGAAATCCCGTGGCTGATGCAGTTCCCGCGAGATGTGTGTTTTGCTGCGTTTACGGACTCCACATACAGTTCTCCATCTTTTTCTGTCAATGTAGACATTTTTTTCAATGTGGGACCAAACAGCAATAGAAAATTAATATTATTGAATATGTGTTTTTATTATTATTTAATTTGTGTATGAAATATTTTAGCTCATCCATACCATCAAGGAGTATAACAATTTATTTAGACGTCATGTTGACATCCCATGTTGAAATATGATGGCAGTATATGTAATTTGTACCACAGCATGCTAACACACTTTTCTCTGTGCAATTAATGACAAAAGGAGGTATCCTGTTGCATTTCACTCAGAAGGAACTGGGGACATTTATGCCAATTAAGACAGGTGGTTGTGAAAAAAAGGCACGATTTGTGAATACATAGGTATAATCAGAAAAAGGATGAAATTAGATCACAGTAATATTGCATTTTGTTACTTTTAAAGTATATTATAGTGTAACTATTTACATTTATTGCTTCTTTTCATTCACAAGAAGTTTATTATTAAAATTGTGTACAATGTGGACTGCACAGTTTCTAAACAATCTCTTTTCCCGACTGTACCTAAAGGCAGCATTAGCCACTACTGTTTACCATACCCTTCCAGCTGCTGTTAGCTTCACTAAACAAACGCTTTATAACAATTGCCTTTTTAAATACAATTAATAATTATTAGAGTACAAACTCGTGACTTGATTCAAGCTAGCAATGTGTTTAATCTGCTGAATTTCAAATGCTAGAAAGAATTAGCGAGGTAACGCTTAAAGCTAGCAGCAGTTAGCAGCGGTGACATCTAACTGAAACTTCTGTTATTTGACAAAGCTAAACCGCTACATCCTCACAAACCAACAGGAAGATGGATAAGTTTGTAGTCCGGCTTCCCAAAGGCGAAACACCCAAGAAATCCAAGAGCGACGGGAAGGTTTACAAACAAGCTACAATTGAATCTCTCCGGGTGAGCTAGTCATACATGTGAATAAACAATCAATTGTAGCAGTTTAACTTAGTGATTTCTCGCCTTTGTGTTTCTTTAAGAGAGTGGTTGTGATTGAGGACATCATGCGCTACAAGTCCATGCTGGAGCTGCCAGAACAGAGCAAAGACAACCTGCTGTCTGCCCTGACAGAGCTGAGCAAGAAGATCCCATCCAGGGAGGTGCTGAAGTCCACAAAAATAGGTACACTGAGGAAACCTTGATATTAAAATGTAAACAAACAACAACATTTTGGTTGTTGCCATTTTGATCACCACTACACACTCTGCAATTTTAAAGTAAAAGTCTTAAAGACAAGTACAAAAAAGTTTATCAAAGTGATCTCATCAAATCTTGAAAATATATTGTAGGAATGGGATACCTGCCATTACAAAAAGGAATAGGGAATATTCTCATTTCAACAGAAGGATGGATTTCAAGAACAAAATGTTCTTGTAAATTGGATAAATAATACAACATTTGTAATAGATAGTATATATGCATTTATTATTATTTTGCACATAATTTGTTTAACAATTACAGTAAAAAAGTAGATCATGTAGACATTATGATATCTATTTAGCCCCTAAGTACAAAGTAATTTTCACCCCATACTATTAGCATTACATGTTATTTTATCTAAAACATGTTCAAAATATCTACCTTGTATTTGTAAATACAACATATTTGTTTGTACTTATTTGTTGTGGGTTAAATGAGATGTCTGTGTAAAAAATTGAAAATGTTCAGGATGTTTGTGTTATTTTATTGTGCAGTTTTCTGTCTCTTCATTTGTAAGTAACTTGTAAAGTGGCTAATTTACCTGTTGTTCCAGACTCTATAGCCTACATTGTGATTTTTAGTCCCATTTAGAGCACTGGAAATCCAAATTTGGCAATCCAGAAAAATTTATAGGTGTCAAAGGGATCTATTAGAGTGCTGCTTAGGAAACATAGGGTTTCCAAAATCCAGATAATTGTGATCCATATTAAACCTTTTGATCAACTGGGTCTTGGAGCACAGTTTGTTGAGCCAAGCCAATTTAATCTCATATAACAAATCAGAGCTGGGACTTGAGTTGGCTTGCACTGCAATGTTACAGCAACATTGTAACTGAAAAGAGCTAACTGCTATCAAACCTGCGTTTGAATGCCAAGCCACTAATCACACTCACAGTATTCAAACTAGTTCAACACATAATGAAAACATCTCTCTCCTAAGGTCACACTGTTAACAAAATGCGAAAGCATCTAGACCCTGAGGTGAGCTCGATGGCAGCAAAGGTTTACACCGACTGGAGGACGTTCATTGAGGAGAATTCCAATAAGCCTGCTATTGAAGTGCGCTCCGACAAACAATCTGAAGGACTCAGGAGCAATGCTAGAAGACTAATGTCTGAAGCCCTGGAGGTCAAGGTGAGGAAAAAGAGCCTCTCCGTGAAATTGCGTGTAATGGCAGGATCCTTTGTGTTCTACAAATTCTGTTCAGTGTGCTTATGATTTGCCTTTTACATCGTATTGATGTTGCAGTGGTTGTGGCATTTTAGAAATATAAACTGATGGAGGTGCTACAGTAGGTAGCTGGTCAGTTGAAGAAAGGTGTAACGTAAAGCCATGTTTTTATTTTTTATTTATTCATTACATCAGAAATGAAAATGACATAAAACTCACATGAATTATAAGTTTTTGCTGTTTAATAATTCCGTCCTTACCTTGTATATTAAACATGTTGGTGAAGACCTATTTCAAAATAAGATGCAATGAAATTTCAGGATACATACACATGAGTATTTAGCACTTTATTAGAATTTGTATGTTTTACAAGCAGCAAGCAAGTCCACTGGCTTGAAAAAACTAGAAAGCCTTATTTCTGCATATTTTTTAATGTACATGTTTTGTTCTCATTTTCTTTTCTGACTTGCAGGAGGATTCTGGTCTTATAGACAACATCGAGAGGGAAGTGTTTCACCAGAGCTCCCGATTAGTCAGCAGTTCATACAGACGGACTGTTAGAGCACTTGTGTTTGCCTTCAAACACAACCCTGAGATCAGAATTCAAGTGAAGGACAACATAATACCAATCAACCAACTGGTTTCTAAATACAAAAAATAACTGAAGATGAATTCAGCTGAACCATGGATTGCATATTTAAGGTTGTTTACATGCCATTTTTCCTGTTTCATTTTTTATTTTTTTGATTTTCTGTAAAGATACAAATACATTTTGTGGCACATCAGCAGCCTTACACTGTTTTTAAAACTGCAAATCAATTAGTATTGATAATTGTAATGCTATTCCTTTTATAATGGAATAATGTATGCATTTTTATTTATTTTTTGTTGACAAGTGGGCTGTTTTTATACTGTTGGTAAACATTTTTATAAAAAAAAAAAATATGACAACTGCAGCATTATACTCCTTTCCTTTATGGATAAGACCATACATGTGTACATATATGACTAAAGGAGCACCAGCCACACAATAGCTATTACCATGAGAATGACAGCCAGAACGCAAATGCTGATAAAGACGATGTCACTCAAGTCATGCGGCTCAGATTGTGGTTCCCCTGCAGCGCCATCACTGTCATTTTCAGTCTGCTGGGCCTGCTCCTCCAGACGACGCTCCTCGGCTGTAATGATGGACACCGATGCTATCTTCCGCAGGGCATCACACTGCACCTTGTATTCTTGCACATTTTGCTGCTTCCCATCAGAGAAATCAATGTAGAGTTTGTTTACGAGCATGGTGATGTTCCGATGTTTCTGTAAACGGGGTCATTAGATGCAGTGTTATTAGAAGCAAGTGAGCACAGACAGTCTGCCACAAATAAGCCTCTTTAACAGCTAAAGTGCAGTAAATCATCACCTATCATAGTGCAGCAGTAAGTGAGACTGTGGACATTCACCTGGCTGGCAGTATCACAGTTGACAAACTGAGCGAGTATCTTATACGAGGTGGCTGTTAACTGCGAGCCACAGCTTGGGTTCCCCAGGTAGATGCTCTCGCGGTCCAGCTGAGGTAAGGACTGCTGGGGTATCAGGATGGTGAATTCTGATCTTGTGCAGCTGATGTTTACAGGGACCACTTGAATTTAAGAAAGAAACACAGTTCAGTTTTTTTGGAAGCAGTATAAGAGATCAACATCTTATATTTTGTGCATTTATAGACTTACTAAGAACAAATTTAGCTGGAATTTAAAGTGCAAACATTGTAATCAGTAGGAAGTTCATGTCACAGGCTGTATACAGAATGGACAAAGCTAACATGATGTCACCGATTGGTTTGTGGAGTCGCATTTTGAAGTCAGGAGTTTGGCTTTAGAGCGTCACCATGTTGGAGCAGGAAGTGACCATATTTGGAAATGAAGGGAGGAGTGAGGAGGTGAGACTCCAGCTCAGGATTGGTTTCATTGGAGATCAAAGTAACCCTGTATCTAAATATTCCCCTTTTTGAAAGCTAATGTCTACTTAATAATGTTTTTTTTTCATATGGACCACCAGATCAATAATAAGAACTGACTTTAGCTAATGACATCAGATAAAAACTTTTGATAAAAATGTATTGAGTGTGATGATTGATGATTATTGAACTGAAGTCAACTTGAGCCAGAGTTTTTTTTGTAGCCAGCATCTAGTGGCCATCTGCAGTACTGCACTTTTTTCACTTCTGTCAGTTTCTATATACAGTCTATGTCTGAAACTATGTATGTGGCCCCCGCAGGACCAGCAGAATTAACTCCAGTGGATTTGGATACAAAGGTGTAAGGCAAACACAAGCATTCATAATGGAAATGACTCAGATTCTGATACAAGGCATGTTTACCTCCAAGATAAGAGGCGGTGAATCCTCTGTGAGCTTTATTTCTGTCTGTGCTGAGCACCACCAGCAGCCTGTTGCCCTTTGATACGAGAGAGGGAGGGTGCTCCCTCCCACACCAGCGTCCCAGCAGGGTGTCCGTCTGGCTGTCCCCGTCATAAACCTCAACAGAGTCATAGTCGCACTCGTCTGACAAACTGTTGCGGTCCTCCAAGTCCATGACGGGGAAGTAGAGTTTGATGCGGTACCCAGCTGCCAGAGTGATGCTCCAGTGGCAGTTGATGTTGTTCGGGTAGATGCTTGGAAAATGTGGGCTGCTGAAGTTGCCGTTCACGGCTGACAGGACCTGCTGGCATTCACCTATTAAAGTAGTTGATTCGATTATTTAAGATATTAGCTTACCACAGTGTGCTCCTTCTATTACTGTCATTTTAGAGATGGCTTCTTCTGAATTTAAAACAAGTGAAAATACAACTTTATATTTGTTAAAGGTACCTAATTTACATTTATGGGGAAAAAACAACTCTGTCACAGTTACTGGATATAGTTGGACACTTTGGGAAGTATGCTTAGTTGTTTTTGAGTTAGATAATTAGGTCAATACTCTCATAGCTGTTCTATAGAAAACAGAAGTTAGCAGCTTATCAGTTGTTTTTTAAGGATTAAACAAATGAGATATAACACATGCATTTGTGAGCTTTAAACATGCTGGTGAGCAGGTTATATTACCTTTGGACAAAGCCAGGCTAGCTGTCTGCCCTAGTCTTTATCCTAAACAATGAACAGTAAAACAGACTCCAGCTACATATTAAATGAACAGCAATGAGAGTGCTATTGATCCTCTCATGTAACTCTCAGTAAGAAAACAATTAAACCTCTTTTTCAAATGTTGAGCCAATACTTTAAAACCACCACATTCGGTCGAACTTTAAAGACATATTAGTATTACAATTGACAAAATTAAGAATATATTTCAATAGGTAGGTATGCCATTTGTGCAAGTACCTGTATTCTTAGATTTCAATAGTGTTCAGTTGGATTGTGCTCAGCAAGGTGAGATGGGGACAGTTGGTGAGCAGCTGTCTAAAAGTTATTCTGCAGAGTTTCAATTGGATTCAAGTCTGGGCTTTGGCTAGACCACTCAAGGACTTTCACATTTGTGATGGTGGTGTGTGCGTATCTAGTTTCTCTGAGGAGTGCTGGTTTTGCATTGTAGCTGAAATGCTTTTATTTTATCAGATTGATGGGGTCTTTTGTTTCATGCTGTGGGTCCTTTTGTGTGGCTTGTTACAAACTTCCAGTAATGATTTAATGTACTTCTGTCCTTTATGCCAGTAACAGCAGCATAATCATAGATCTAATTGTTCTCTATCAGCAGCAATCCTACAGCATGTTGGAGATCTATAGCCCTGCACCGTGGAGGCTTATTTAGGGTTCAGTGTATCTTTTCTTCTTTTTGTGAATATAGTTCAACAGATAAATTATGTCACATAAAGTCCTTTCTTCATTTTCACTTCCTGCAGTTGGACTAATAACATGGGCAGTCATGGGTAGCAAAACACCAAAAGCTCTCTGGCAGGAAGCAATCCAAGCTAAATGTTTTCTTACCTGAGTAATAATAGGCCTTGAAGCCCCGCCCACCGATGTTGAAGTCAGACTTGAAGATTACTAGAAGTTGGTTGGAAGTGGTGACTATGTTGGGGGGTTTATCCGTCCCACAGTACTTGCCGAGGTGGCGGTGGGTGACTGTTGGGCCGTCAAACAGGGCGACAAAGTCGAAATTACATCCCTCATTGTTTTCCAGCTGGAAGTCCAAGAAGACCAAGGTGACCACACTCATATTAGACACGTGGACGGCCCAGGAGCAGTCGGCGTTGTTGCTGTACTCCTGAGGGTAGCCGGGACTGGAGATCACACCCGATAGTCCAGTCAGGACTCCACCACACATATCTACAGAGGATAAGAGATGGACCTTACTTTTGTTTGTTGTTTGCAAAGGACTATCAGTGATACAGATTTCTACCTCCACCAAAGTGGTTATGTTTTTACCTACCTTGGTTTGTCTGTCTGACTCTCTGTTACCCCCTTTCCATCAAACGGGTCCCAGGGCCAGTTCCGGGCCAGGGCTCTAGCCAGGGCTAAATAGGTTCAGAAGCCGGTCCTCCTATGAACTGGTTTGATTTTCCATTGGCAGGGGGCCAGGTTGGGGCCGCATCACGTAAAACGTCAGTACGTCGCTGCAGAGGGAGCCGGTTCTCAACAACCGGCCGCTAGCAAGCTAGCTGCTGTTAACAAACTACTGTTACCCTGTTACTATCAGTCCATGAAAAAATTATTTTTTTTTAGCGGATCTTCTAGTTACAACATGATTGAATTAACAAAGCAGTGTTGCATCGCTACGTGCGGTATTTATTCAGTTTTAGGGAATTACGATCTGCTTCCTGATCCCATATGACAGCGAAGCGCACCCTCGTTGTAATAATGTTTAAATGGAGAAGCTGATCGTGTGCATACAAGTGCTGTCACTAGTTTTAAAAGTCTACACTGGGATCCAGAGCCAAAACGGTATTTTCAT
>OOFC01029096.1:0-30094 GCA_900323345.1 Pseudochromis fuscus | reverse complement strand
CGGGACAACAGACCCGCTTGTCCCCCCTTGTTGTTTGTATAAATATATCTATTCATATTGTTATTTGGATATTCCTTATATGCTTCACCCATACACCCATACTTGGCGAATAAAGCCGATTCTGATCTTCAAGAGCCGTATGTTAACGTTTGATGGTGATGTTATTCTCTTCACCACAGGGGGGCGCTGCAGCGCTGCAGGAGAAACGCAGACTGCCTGTATATGTGCATAATGAATGAGTCAGCCTCATAGTTCTGTACAGTGATGTCGAGAAAATTTGAGTTAGATATTAGGAGATCTGGCTTTTAGAACATGTTACTTTTGTCTGGTGTTTGCCACATACATCCCACCTCAGGCTGGGTGACTGGTGTGACTCATAAATAAGGCTGCCCTCCTCCTCCTCTTCCTCCTCCTCTCCTCTTCACATCTGTGCGCTTCAGTTCCCTCTCCATCGACGGAATATGAGACGTTTCTCTGAATAACCTTTAGGACTTCATCAATATGCTGCGGGTCATTGTTGAATCCGCCAATGGGATCCCCAAAAAGAAACTTGGGGTTCCAGATCCAATAGCTGCGGTTGTCTTTAGAGGTGAGACATTTCTTTATGGTAATTGTTTCTTTGACTTTTTTTCCCCTCAGGAAACTGCTGTATGCTCTGTTAAGTCTGATTATGCACTGTGTTTCAGTGTCTATTACAATATCATTTTCTCTACCGTCCTGTCGTTTTTACTGTCACTGTTACAGTTAAATATTGTTGCAGTTTATGCTTCTGTTTCCTAAGTTGAACTTTCTGTCTGTGGTTCATAAACAAAACGAAGAGTACATCCTTATAAGGACAGAACAACTCACTGTGCCAGCAGGTTTTAGACACAAGGTTTCTTTATGTTATTGGTTTGTATGCATGCGTGTATGCATGCAGGCATGTATGTATGTATGTATGTATGCATGTATGTTTGCATGTATGTATGTATGTATGTATGTACTCTATGTGTACTTGAATGTGTGTATTCATTACAATATTGTCTAGCATAGTGTTCCAGACTGTAAAACTGTGGCTGCTCTCATTTATTTTTGGTTTAACAAAGCTTGTTTGTGTCTACTATGTGGACAATTATCACACTAGCTTTAGCATTTAATGTGATTTACCTTCACTGTCTTTACAGGTGAAAAGAAGAAAACCAAAGCAGTTGACAATGACTTGAATCCAGTTTGGAATGAAGTAAGTTGGGAGTTAAATAATCTTTGGGATTTGCAGTATGTGGATTTGTTTAGTTGTTGTATGCTGCTGATTGATTGTTACTGCTACTTCTGTGTAATTACAGGTCCTTGAATTTGATTTGAAGGGCACTCCTTTGGATGTGTCTTCATTCATCGACGTGGTTGTAAAAGACTATGAAACCATTGGAAAAGACAAGTATGTATACCGAAAACATCAGACACTTAGAAACTGTCACATTTGCATATGTCCTCGTGTCATTGTGGTATATAGAAACATGTGCTGTTTAAAAAATGATGGCAACCTAAGCTGTCTTAAACTCATACAGGTGAATCATAAATATATGCCCCTCAGCTTGTGTCCCAGTGTGACAAATTGTGGATCATTTAAACATATTCTGCCAATAGAAGAACTTTTATCAGAATCCCAGGTAAAACAGGTGACGACTGAAAGGGAAAACCTCATCCCGTCTTAAAGGTTTAGCCTCTGAGAAGATAGACATGTGATTATACTCTGTGAGAAAAGCTTGTTTCAGAGCAGTTGTACAGCGATGACTCATATCACATATCCTATTCTGTTTATTTAGTAATTGTGGTTGAAAACAGTTATAATGATCTCTTCCCAAGCAAAGTAGCATGTTGGAACTATAAGCTGTATGACTGCAGGACTGACTGTCACCATGTTAAGACTTGTAGGTAAAGAAATAGCTTTGTCTCCCTCACAATAGGGTTCCAGCTCGTACAAGGAATATGACCTTAAAAGGAAAAAAGCCCTTCTTCCTTAGACTCACACAGCCATTTAGATTATTTACTGCAGTGCTTAATCTCCTATGTTTTTTTATCTGTTGGTTTGGTACTTACTTGCATTACATTATGAAACTGACTATCTTTATGAAACACATTCAAGAGGGTAACCAAGTAATACCACTGCTCCTAAGTCACTCCCATTACTCATTGTGTATGGCATAAATTATTCTGGGCATGCACAAGGGGGTGGGAGATGAAGGCGTAGGGAGGTCTGCCTCAGCCACACACACCCTTAAATATTTTTCCATGATCACTGCCTGCAACACATGCGAGCAGTGGATAAAAAAAAGCTTGCGCTGGCTTGTCGTTGGTGCATCTGTTTTGACTGGTCGCAGCTCAGCCAGTAAGGACATGACACAGTATGAAGCTGACTCTGGAAATGTTTTGGGAAATGTAGGTTACACTTCGTTCGTTGCCAATTCTTACCCACAGCGAGCCTCAGAAAAATGCAGAAGAAAAGGATTGTGACTCAGAGAGCTGAAGAGGGGCATTTAATCTGTGGTGCAATCACAACAGGCCATATCCACTGTTCAGCTGGCAGTGTTGACTGCTGAGTTCCTCTGACAAAGATTGTTTTTTTTATTCCTTTAGATTTCTTTTTAAGAGTTGTACATTAGCAGTGGAAAATATATCACACTGTGGTTATAAAGTCAACAAACCTGTCTTCAGTGGAACAGCTACAAGTACTTTAGACTAGAGTTCACAGTTTTGTTTACTGGAAGGAGGAGAGTTATCTAAAGACATAGTATCCATGTAAACCACTGCTTGCTTACAGCTGCTGCAATGGCAGAAACAGTAAATCATCATACAATATTTCCTCCACAAATGATGCAGATATTTTCCAAGGACATAGCTCAGTAATCACACATCTGCTGAGAACAAGACAGAAGAAAATAAAAGTCTGAGTATAACCCTGGATATAACTGTGCCTGAGCTCAAGTTGCTGACTAAAGACTACCTATTCTCCGCCTCTTTGGCTCTACATTTGTCCACTCTCAAACTGGGCACAGAGCATGCTCCTCATGCCTGTGGTACATGTTAATGGTTTCCTTTTTGTAGTTGCACTTTTTCTTGTAACTAGACGGTTCCAGAGTTATAGGCAAAGTAGTTGTCACAAGGGAAACAGAGGACATCTGGCCTTGCACCATCCACTTGCTGAAGTAATTTCAGTTGGTATAAGTTTGAAAAATGTCTAATGTGTTGCAATCCATTGTGGGTATTAATCATTGGTACATGACTTCTGTTTGTTTAGACAGAGCAGCACTGTAGGCGTTGTTGCTTGGTTTTTCATGATATGTAAAGAAGTGAAATTGGGAAGTGGAACCTATGAACTCCCCCGACCAATGCACAATTATAATCACTAGCAGTGTGACCAATTCCCTCATGTGGTAACAATTTATCACAGTGTGGAACCAATGAATTCTCAGTTATTGTTCCGTTGTGATCCTCTTCCACTGTGATCCTCTTCCACTGTGAAGATTTTTTCTTACTTTACAGACCTAATGAAACCTTTGACCTAACGAAAACTTGTGCTTTTCAGATTGATTGGCTCTGCAAAAATCTCCTTGAGAGATTTGTCCAGTGGGCTTGCAAAGTCCCTCCCATCCAGGAATGAACCATTGGTCAATGAGAAACAGCAGCCTACTGGGGTGAATGCCTTTAATTAATCATTGATCCTAAATATGTTCCACGCCCTTATGTATTATATAGATTCAGCTCACTTCTCTATTAGTCCTGGGCAACTAGTTGAATCAGTTAAAATCTATTATGCAACATTTGATTGGTATGTATTCTTTTTCAGGCAACCATTAATTTGCTCATTGGATATGAGCCACCAGCCAACACTACTCCAAACCTAAATGATCCATCTGATGGAGACATGGCTCATGTGGACGGTGGTAAGAAGACTACCATCAACTTAAGAAATTCATTAAATATCATGAAGAAATGTAATAATAATGCTCTGCAGTTTACTTCTACTTCTTTACTTTATATTAATTGTAGTGACTATTCTGACTGAGGATTTTTCACCTTGAGTGGGTGATGAACTTGTTTTCGTTTGTACCCACTGCTAGGTGAAAATTACATGTATATTGCAACAGAAACCTGTTTTTGATACAGTGGCTGTGTTGGTTTTCTGATGTGGTTGACCTGCCAAAACAAGCTGTAAACCTCGGTATCTTTACATGACATCGTTGCCTTATTTAGGTTTGGACCACCTGTGGTCAAATTAATGTCAGCCACACATATAGACAACCTAAATACACAGGCATATTTAATGGCCTCTACAGTCCTTGTCTTTCACAGTTAATCTGAGTCACAATGATAGAAAAATAAAACACATTAATAAATATGAATGAATGAATAAATGAATGTAAAATAGTAATTTACTATATTTTTTTAATACAAAATATCATATTTTGCATAAAATCTAACAAGTGTATGAACTGTAAAACAGGTATGGAGACTTCTTATAACTTCTATTAAAATTCAATGTAAACACTTCTATACAACTTTTACTGGCTGCTGTTGTTATTCATGCAGCAGTTTTGCTGTTACTGGTCAATCCCATAAATTTTAAAAATGTTTTCAGTCACAGTTTTTGTGAAGAAGAAGTGTCAGCCATATTGTTTGAAAGTTTCCACACGTGTTGCACAACCCCAGAGTGTAGGTTTTTATGTTTGCTGTCTGTTCATAGTAGACACAAACAACAACAAATATGAAGCTTATTGTATATTTGTGGGGGTTTTTTCACCTCAGGAGGCAATGAGGAGGATGATGAGGGAGAGGCAGACATGGAGGAAGGAGGACAGGGTGGAAGTCCAGGAGCTCCTACTTCACCTAACCAGCCTCGGAAACCCAGCCATAAACCAATCCGTCTTAGCCGCAAGAGGCACAGAGCCCTGGCCAGTAAGCCTCAGGACTTCCAGGTATTGTCTGACCTTTCATTACTCTCAGTCCCTGAATAAACTCAATAGTTTTGCTTTTAGTTTTTCCTGTTGCCAGTCACCTGAATCACAGCAGAATCATAACAAGTATTAACCATGTTAGAGAGCTGTAAGCATGTAAACTCTCTTTTAGTCCGAGTAAACAATTTCACACACATCTTTCTTTGGAAACATGAGCAGACCTGGTTCTGCACCGACTACACTGGTATTTGTCAATGCAAATGAATCAACGGCACATTTTCTAAAGGTGATCCGGTAAAAAATCAGGTTACTGTTTGTTCAGCTGCCTTGTTGTTTCTCGTAATGCCTAGATTCGTGTTCGGGTCATCGAGGGTCGACAGCTGCCTGGCAACAACATCAAGCCGGTGGTTAAAGTGAATGTATGTGGGCAGACCCACAGGACTAGAATTAGAAGAGGAAACAACCCGTACTTTGATGAGGTAATGAGTCAAACACCACATGAAAATACTCCAGTTCTTTGAAATTACTCTTTAGAAATTCATTGCCGTTCACTATGCCTGTTACTTTGCTTCTCTTTTTCTAAACAATCGTTTGTCTTTGCCACTTAATGAGCTTCAATAACATCCTGAGGTATTTCTCCCTCTATCAGCAGTGGTGATAAGACCACTTGAGAGTTGCCTTCTTTGGAGATTGAAGATACTGTCGGCTTTCTCTTGTACCTATTCCTCTGCATTTTCCCTTGTCTCCGCTTTTGCCAAAGCATACAGTAAGAACCTCAGCTTAAAAGCTGTGTTATTTGCCACAATCACTGACATCAGCTTGTGTCCGAGATCAAAATGTGCATACAGTGAACACAGAAAAGGTATTTAATTTACAATTTTTCTTTCCCTTAGATGTTTTTCTACAATGTTAACATGCTTCCCTCCGAACTGTTTGATGAGAGTATAGATCTTCGGGTGCGTAGATATTTATTTATTTTATTTCAGAAGTTAATTTAAAGAACATTGTTAATAATGTGGTTTTATATTGAAGCAACATCTGCATCTGTTGTGCTGTTCTTCACAGGTTTACGACTCCTTCTCCCTCAGAGCTGACAGTCTAATGGGAGAGTTCAAGGTATGTCAGCTCAAGCGCTTTTAAGACTTTAACTTGGCTTTATTCATTTTGTGCAGTGGAATTGTCGCTTTCATCATCTAATAGTGTGACATTTTCCCCCTTTGTACCTAGCTGGATGTTGGTTATGTCTATGATGAACCTGGTCAGTATTTTCATGTAAAATGCACATTTTTTGAAAGTTTAGCCTCAGTTTGTGTGGACTGTGTGCAGATGTTTAAATGTATTAAGTATTATACTCTCTCCAGGTCATGCTGTAAATAGGAAATGGCTTCTCTTGAGTGATCCTGATGACTCCAACTTGGGACCCAGGGGTTACCTAAAAGTCAGCATATTTGTTGTGGGCACAGGAGATGAGCCACCGGTATGAGTAATTTCTTACTCACCATCAAGTTCCAGTCTGTGGTGGAGCTGTGTTAAAAATGACCTCACCTCTCCTCCTCTCTCCTCTCCTCTCCTCTCCTCCTCTCTCCTCCTCTCTCCTCTCCTCTCCTCTCCTCCTGCATGCAGACTGAGCGGAGGGATTTGAGTGAGGAGCAGGATGACATAGAGAGCAACCTTTTGGTGCCAGCTGGTGTCACAATGCGTTCAGCCACTCTGAATCTTAGAGTCTACCGTGCTGAGGATATGCCTCAGAGTAAATGATGCATTATGATAATAAATTCCCCTTGCAGTCTAATACAGTCTCATCCCCTCAAGAAACCTGTATTTATTAATGACTTTGTGTTGCAGTGGATGATGCCTTTGCTCAGACAGTGAAGCAAGTCTTTGGAGGGAATGGAGATATGAAAAATTTGGTGGATCCATATCTGGAAGTCAGCTTTGCTGGGAAGAAGGTATTTTCTGATACAAAAGAAGGAAAATATAAATGTTCTTAATGTATGAATACAGATAATTTACAGTTTTACTTTTTTGTTTTAGCTGTGCACCAAAATTATTGAGAAAAATGCAAATCCAGAGTGGAATCAACTTCTCCATCTCCAAGTGAAAGTAAGGAAGATGCTCTGAAGTTACTTATGAGCTTAATTCAAATATCTAAAACTCTTTAAACTTAAGAACAATAAATGATCTGTCCTTTTGTAGTTTCCATCCATGTGTGAACGCATCAAGCTGACTATATATGACTGGTAAGAGCTGATATTCATTTACATGGTCATGGTGCCATGTGATGGTATCATGACCAATATGTGGCATTTATTTATTTATTTGCACACAACAACAAATGAAACATTCAGACAAGCAAAGAAACAGATTGTGCACGTGAGATCATAAAAGCCAGTGGGGATTATAACATTTATCTCACCTCATTGCAACATTAGCAAAAACAATGACAATAATAATAAAAAATATAACAATACTAAACTAAGAACAGCATACATTTACAATATAATACATGAAATGAAAGAAAGACATGGCCATTTACTCTTGACAGGGATCGTCTAACCAAGGATGACGCCATCGGAACAACGTTTTTGAATCTGAGCAAAATGTCTTCTTCAGGTGGAGAGATTGATGGTAATTCTCTAATTTGTATTTTTGAAAAGATGATTGTTTAAATCTTTTTCTTGCAATACGACATTAAATATGTATGTTTTTTTTTAAACAGACACATTGGCTGAGAACTGCAGTGGAGGCTCTGAAGGTTAGTACAAGATAGTTACCTGAATTTTTTACTATGTTTCACGATAAAATATGTTGTGCAAAAACTTTTCTGATTTTAACATTTCCCAGTCTCAGAGGTGATTGGACCATAAGACTCATAAAACCCCACAGTGAATTTAACCTCATAGTAAAAATACAAAGAATTTAACACTGCTATTTTGATAGTGAGTGTTTAACTTTCCGCTTCTTTGGGTGTATCTATTCTCCTCTTACTCTTGTCCATTTGAGGTTTTAAATAGAGTGTCTATGTATTACAGTGAGCACTGCAGCATCGGAGGTTGGTTTTCTCCCATGTTTTGGGCCTTGCTACGTCAATCTGTACGGGAGCCCACGGGAGTACACTGGCCTACCTGATCCGTATGATGAGCTCAACTTTGGAATGGTTAGGAATCACATTAGTTCAATACTTCATGCAGACACTAAATATTTTTTCCTGCATGACTAAGCATGGATCACATTTTTGTATTTCAACCTTTTCCAGGGAGAAGGGGTTGCATACAAGGGAAGGGTCCTTGTT
The DNA here is from genome assembly GCA_900323345.1 of Pseudochromis fuscus. Classification (NCBI taxonomy): domain Eukaryota; kingdom Metazoa; phylum Chordata; class Actinopteri; family Pseudochromidae; genus Pseudochromis; species Pseudochromis fuscus. Next base: position 21,871 of record OOFC01029096.1, on the reverse strand, counting down.
GAACTGTCTACTCAGCTGGATGGAAAATTTGATAAGAGTGTGGATGACATTGCCAGTGATGACATCCTGGTGGTGCAGGTACACACTGCTTACTGCCAGCTAGTCATACTCCTGTTGTCATAATGTTGATTTGATTACTTTCCCCCCTGACTATCTCTTTATAATGTTGGTCTGAGTTTCCCTAGAAAAAAAAACAGAACAACATTATTGCGGCTTTAACTTCTAACACTGTAACATCCTTTTTATTTGGTTGTAGAAATACCAACGAAGGAGGAAGTACTCGCTCTGCGCTGTTTTCCACAGTGCATGCATGCTCCAAGAGCCGGGCGAGCCGATCCTGTTCGAGGTCAGCATCGGTAACTATGGAAACAAGCTGGACCCCTCCTGCAAGCCCCTGGCATCCACAACCCAGTACAGCTTTGCTGTGTTTGATGGTATGAAACTAACAAGGAAAAAGTATGCAGCAACATTTTAAAAATTATTCTAAGCTTTGTCTAATGATGTAATCTGTGTTTGTTTGTTTTGTTTACATATTTCTGAATTATGATGCTGTTCACTTGACTGAATGAATGTTTTTTTTAGGACACAACATTTAATGTGTCACCCATGTTAAATGTATTTCTTTTGAATGTTAGAAAAGCGATACAAACAACAAATAGATAATAGATACAAATAACAATACATCAGTCAAATAAGTCTTTATAACTCAAAAGAATCAGGGGACATTTCTTAGCTTACATGGCTTGTATTAGGAGTGAGGTGTCATAAAGTCAAAGAGAGTGACTGTTACCAAACGTGTATTTAAAATAATTGCATACATTGTCTATTCCACAGGTAATCACTATTATTACCTTCCCTGGGCTGACACTAAGCCTGTGGTGATTCTCACTTCATACTGGGAAGACATCAGCCACCGCCTGAACGCTGTTAATGTTCTTCTCTTCATTGCTGATAGACTGGTGAGAATAAGTCACAGTGATGAATTAGCACAGTCTGTGCCTGAATATTATTCATGTCTGCACAGGTATTACTGCTCATTAATCTCTTTTTTTGTGTGATTTATTTCAGGAGTCCCACCTCACTTCTTTAAAAAGAGCCCTCTTAGCCAAGGTGTCTGAGACGCGACTGGCAGAGATTTGGCTCAAGCTCATCAACTACATGATTGAGGACCTTACCAGGTAAGACAGAGCCTACACCAGACGTGTGAGCTGCAGTCCGTAATGCTGTAATTACCTTATCATAAGATGACTATAATTTTTGCTGTTATGACTGATACATTTGGTCTCTGTTTTGACAGTCTCCAGCTTCCGGGACTGGAGGGTCAGCCCAATGTTACAGAACTGGACTTTGAGATAAAAAAACTGCGTGATGCTGCCGTGGAAAGTATCATAAAGATGGCCAGTTGTATGAAGCAAGAGGCCACAGATGTCAAGGCTACTGTAGGTGACATCGAAGACTGGCTGGACAGAATCAGGCAACTGGCAGAGGAGGTCAGGAAAAATGTTTCCTTGGCAGAAGAATAATATTGTGTAAAAAAATCCAACCAAAAGGAGGTAAATTACACTTTATTATGTAACTGAAATGTTGCATGTCTTCATCAGCCTCAGAACAGCATGCCCGATGTGATCATATGGATGCTGAGAGGAGAGAAGCGGGTGGCTTATGCCCGAGTCCCTGCCAACCAGGTCCTGTACTCTAACTTCAGTGAACAGGCTCGTGGGAAACACTGCGGGAAGACCCAGACCATCTTCATGCAGGTACAAGAGCAGTCAACAAACAATTAAAAGCTTGCTGCCAATCACCAAGCCATTACAAATACATTTTAATCACATATTACATATTTAAATTTCATAAATATTTCTCATTACCATAATTTTTTGGTTTGTCAGTACCCCATGGACAAAAACAAAGGTGTGAAGATCCCTGTTCAAGTGCGGGTCAACATGTGGCTCGGTCTCTCTGTCGATGAGAACAAGTTCAACAGCTTCTCAGAGGGAAACTTTAGCGTGTATGCTGAAATGGTACACAATATTACCTTTTAAAACAATGCTTACACACATTTTACAATGGCTTGTATAAAGTATTGCTCATGAGCACACCTACTTTCTTTCTTCAGTATGAGAACCAGGCTCAAGTGTTTGGGAAGTGGGGAACCACAGGCCTGGTTGGTCGGCATAAGTCCTCAGATGTGACGGGAAAGATAAAACTCAAACAAGAGCACTTCCTGCCACCACGTGGATGGGAATGGGAGGGAGACTGGTTTGTTGACCCTGAGCGATGGTAAGGTTAAGAAACTCTACTGTATTTTTTAGTTGTTGATGGTGGTACACCATGTTGGGTATCACTCCCCATGTAATCAGAAACAGTTTAGGGTACCAGCCACAACACAGAATCACATAACCAAACACAATCACAGGAAATGAAAAGGAATTTCAGCATCAGCTTGTGTTTAGGTCTAAAGAGGTATCCTTCCCTCCCTTTACGCCTCCTGATCCTTAAGTGCTTACATTTTTCCACGGGTTCACATAAATAATCTTAGCTCTGTTAAGCCTGTCTTCCTGAGCTTATCTTTTCTGTTTATTGTTGTCCTACATAGCCTCTGCCTGAGTCACAGAGCCCCCCCATTAACCTGTGTGCTGTGCTGTGTTTTCTGCAGTCTGTTGACAGAAGCTGATGCGGGTCACACTGAGTTCACAGACGAAGTGTTTCAGAATGAAACACGTTTTCCTGGTGGAGAGTGGAAGCCTGCTGAGGAGCCCTACACAGACGTGGTACGAACTACTTCTGCTTTCACACACACACACACACACACACACACACACACACACACACACAATTTTTTGGACACTGAAATATGTGGATGACGATAAAATAACAAAGCCTATTTATTCAGCCTTTTTTTTTCAATGTTATCTGTTTCTTCTGGACTAACACATGTTCCTAGGTGGGCTGCTTTGTGGTTGCATTTATATGAATGACCATATAGCCTGTAACGTGGAGTTTTCATTAGGGCTGCTATGCCTGAACAATAGCCCAAAACCTGCTAACCTCTCTTGACATCAGCTCTACAGACTAGGCTATCTTATCATTTTTCACTTCACCGATTAACTTCTAAATGCAGCAGACGGCTGTTTTTAGATTACAGCTGTTTGACACCTGGTGAGCACCAAACAGGAAACAGACAAAGTTAGCTGGTAAACAAAAAGGAGGCACGAAAAAAAATCAGATGTTCTCTTCATGAGTTTGTGTCAAAGAGTAAAGCTAAAGCTAAAATTGAAACAGAGAGGGAACGTTATCCATGTTTCCAAAAAAATGTACTTATTATTATTCGTGTGACTGCATATATCACTTAAATATATGACTCTGTGTGTGTTTGTGTGTGTGATGTTGTGTAGAATGGGGAAAAGGCTCAGAGTCCACAAGAGTTTGAATGTCCTCCTGGATGGACCTGGGAGGATGACTGGAGCTTCGACAGCAACAGAGCTGTTGATGAGAGAGGTAATCAGTGTAATCAAAGTCATCTTTCATGTTCGTCTTTGCACTACTGTGAGTTTACCTGTGTTTGTGTGCGCCCCATGATGCTAGGTTGGGAATATGGAATTACTATTCCCCCTGATGATAAACCCAAATCCTGGGCTGCAGCAGAGAAGATGTACTACGTCCACCGCAGGAAGAGACTCATACGTCCGAGAAGGAAGATATCTGATAGAGTGGCTGCTGCTGAGGTGAAGAAGCAGTGAATGAGAAAAATAAGAGATTTGACACATGATAGGAGTACAGTCTCTCATTGTTTTCTTGTCCTTGTCTCCTCTACAGAGAAAAGGATCAGGGGAGGGCTGGGAATACTCTTCCCTGATTGGCTGGAAGTTCCATCAGAAGGAGCGCTCCTCTGACACGTTCCGCCGGCGCCGCAAGAGGAGAAAGATGGTCCCATCAGACCGAATTGGGGCCTCTGCTATCTTCAGACTGGAAGGGGCATTAGTGAGTCTTACGTAATTATTGTTCCTATCCTTAAATGTCCCCAAACAAGTCAGTTGTCAAGGTAACAGAAGTTCCTTCATGCCATCTGAGTCACATCCTCTCATTGAATATGTGCTTGTTCCTGTCAGATTTTGGTAAACAACTCAGGAAGGTTATTTTAGTCTGGCATTCTTTGCTTTCAGCGTTCTTCTTTAGTTTTGCCCAGATGTTTGCTGCAAAGCGTTCTTTATGCACACCTCAGCCTGTGTTTTGTTAACAGGGGATGGACGTTGACGAGAAAGCCAGTAAAACGGATGCAGCCAAAGTATTTGGTGCCAACACACCCACCATTTCCTGCCACTTTAGCCGTAAGTAATTGGGTCAGATTAAATGAATTTCTGGCCATTGTTGTTGATTAAAGGCATGGTCTTTCTTAAGGCACTACTTCCTGACTATTCCATTTTAAGAGTGATACAATTTGGCATTTTTACACAAATCATCTCCCTCCAGGGTCTTACTTATACCATCTGAGAGTGTACGTTTATCAGGCGAGAAATCTCTGTCCCATGGATAAAGACAGCTTCGCAGGTAAAAACAAAGATTTATTATAAGGAGACAAAGTATAAGGCAAAAGAAAAAAGTCTGAGTCTTAATGTTCAATTTTGCTAAAGTAACTATGCTAATGATAACGCACCGGTTGCCTCCAGATCCCTACGTCCATGTATCATTTCTACATGTGAGTAAGACCACCGAAGTCATAAGGACCACACTGAACCCCACATGGGATCAGACTCTCATCTTTGAGGACATTGAAATCTACGGAGACCCACAGACCATCGCACATAATCCCCCTGATGTCGTCTTGGAGCTGTATGACCGTGACCAAGTGGTGCGTGATGTGTTTAATCTGTCAAACTTATATGAGCAAGAAGCATAACCATTCACATAGAGAGGCACCTGGGAGTCATCGTGAATATTGTGATAGCAATCTTTTGCAAACTGCTGTGAACTGATGAACATGTGTTGGAAGGAGTTTTCTTGAGAAGATATTTATTAAGTTGATTAGGGAGGAACACAAAAGCAAATCACAAGAACTGCCAAAAACTCCTTTAGAGGGTGTACTTACCCTGTCTACATGTTCAGATAGTAACCACAGGACCTCTCCCTACACGTGTGGGAGAGTATGTTGAGTATGAAGGTCTTTTCCTAAAGGTATAACACAGGTGTTGCAGAAAAACAAGTTTCGCTGTATACCTATCAATGAAGGAAGAAAAAGGTCCTCATGTATAAAAAGTATTTTCTAAATCTTGGTATGCTGCTGTACTTTATTCACTAGGGTAAAGATGAACCTATGGGCCGCTGCACATGCCCCCCAGTGGTAAAACTGAACCCCAGCGTGGCTGTCAGTCCTAAACTGCTGTGGTTCCCAGTCACCAAAAAGGGTCGCAGTGCTGGAGAGGTGCTGCTAGCTGCTGAGCTCCTGCTGAAGGACAAGGTACAGACAACTCTAAGTGGAAGTAAATATACTGTAACTTAACTTTGTGGTGCTTTACAGAGGAGGTAATGCTGTGATTTACAGGTGAATGATGGAGATCTGCCTCTGGTGCCTCCTCGACGAGGGGAGAAGCTCTACATGGTTCCTCAGGGAATCAGGCCAGTAGTGCAGCTCACTGCAATTGAGGTATACCATCAAGCAATTCACTCTTCTTCTCCTCTGCCAGCCACAACAAACTACCTCCACACAACACATGACATGATCAGACATGACCCGGCCAACCCAAGACGACTGTTATCATCCATAACCATCCTATCCTCTATGCCAGCCCCTTGTTCTGCCTATACTAGCTTTTGAAAGCGGGTTAATGTTTCTGTTTGATCCTAGGTCTTGACTTGGGGTTTGAGGAACATGAAGGCATACCAGTTGGCCACAGTGTCCTCTCCCAGTTTGATAGTGGAGTGTGGTGGTGAGATTGTTCAAACCGCTGTGATGAGAAACTTCAAAAAGAACCCCAACTTCCCTGGATCTGTGCTGCTGCTCAAAGTGGTACAAACCATCACATTTTGTAGAGAAAATGTTCAAAGGTTTGAAATATTTTGTTACATGACATGTCCTCTCTCTGCTCATCTAGCTTCTTCCCAAAGAGGAGATGTACACCCCTCCCATTGTGCTGAAGGTTATCGACCACAGACCCTTTGGTAGGAAACCTGTAGTGGGACAGTGCACCATCGACTGTTTGGAGCAGTACCGCTGTGACCCGTATCGTGTGAACAATGAAGTCTGCATGTCTGCGAGAGGTAACCACAGTCATGCATGGACTCTCACACATCCGTACACTCTCAGCTACAAACAGTAAGGACTTACATATTTTTAACTCTGCAGTGGCAATGATAACTGCTGCCCAAGGAGATGTTGTCATAGACATTGAGGAGAGGCCCATCCTGACAGCTGAGGTAAATTAAAAGTAGTAAATAGCATTGCAGAATTTTTAGATCTACTTCTGTTTATTGATGTCTATTTTTTCCTCCTACTATGCAGCTTCAAGCAGAAAAGGTGAGATTTTTTTCTCTTTTCTCAGATTGTTCATTGATAAATACAATCTCTACCAATACTGAGTTAATCTATATTTTCATTTGTGTAGGAGGAGGAGGCAGTAGACTGGTGGAGTAAGTTCTTTGCTTCTACTGGAGAGCAGGAAAAGTGTGGGCCCTACCTCAAAAAGGGATACGACACATTGCAGGTGGCAACATGTTTTGTATGCTGATTCTGCGCTTGATTTTGTGTTGGTTTTACAAGCCACAACTAGATAAATGTGTCAGACAGGGTTGTGACCTGATTTTCCTTCTTCTTCCATTTTTGGAGACAAGAGTTTGCAGTAGTATATATCCAAAACACAGATTTTAGGAAAGGAGTTGGTTCTAGAAATAGAGAATGTTAAGACAAATGTGGGTGTTCTGTGAAAATGTGCAAATAAGATATGAATCTCCTAACATACAGAATCAATTGTGGGTTTTAGGTGTATAACTCTGAACTGGAAGAAGTTACAGAGTTCCAGGGACTGACTGATTTCTGCAGCACTTTCAAACTGCAGCGAGGAAAGACTGAAGATGAGGAAGATGATCCCTCAGTGGTGGGAGAGTTCAAGGTAAAGAAGTGTGACTGTTAGTGATAAATCATCCTGCTGAACCTGAACTGCTAAAGTAACAATGCATATATTTTTTTTTTGCCTTTGTCTGCCCTCTAGTGGATTATTTTAAAATTTCAGTTAAATTCACTTCCTTGACCAAGCAGCTACAAAATAGAGAATTAAGCTCCTGAGATATTGCTTCTTGTAAATGTATAAAAGCATATTGGGAGTATAATTGTATATTTGTGAAGGAATAATTTGCCACAATATACAGCTGTTTTAGAGCTATAACAATTGCATGAATCCTGTCCTGAATGTTTAAGTAATTTCTCCTCTGTCTTCATCTTTTGTGTTGCATTAAAGGGATCACTCATTATACTTTTTCAATCATTGTTGCCAACTTAAAAGATAAATAATGACAACAAAAATACTAAAAAAAAAAAGCATTATACAGCTAATAGCTTGGTTCTCTTTGGTTGTGTGCAGGGGTCATTTAAGATTTACCCGCTGCCTGATGACCCAGGGGTGCCAGCTCCACCTCGCCAGTTCAAAGAGCTTCCTGAGAGCACACCACAGGAGTGCCTGGTCAGAATATATGTGGTGCGCTGTACTGACCTGCAGCCTAAGGATACAAATGGCATGGTGAGTTTCATATGCATCTACAACTGATCAACCACACTGGTTTAGTGATAGTGACATCTTCCTATCTGGATTTTATCTGTCGACTGTTCATAATATCAAATGATGAAGAGAAAGCTAGAATCCTTTGAACTATATTTTTTCTACATTCTCATTTCAGTGTGACCCGTACATTAAGATTGCACTGGGAAGGAAAACACTGGATGACAGAGACAACTACAAACCAAACACCCTCAATCCAGAGTTCGGAAGGTAGAGAGGACATCATTTGCTTCAACTATTTAAACTCCAAAAAAAAAAAGCAGCAAAAAATACACTACATGCTCTTCTCCCTTAACGTCCAGGGTGTTTGAGCTGTCCTGTTTCCTGCCTCAAGACAAGGATCTGAAGATTGCTGTGTATGACTATGACCTACTGAGCAGAGATGAAAAAGTGGGTGAGACGATCATCGACTTGGAGAACAGACTCCTGTCCTATTTCAGGTCCACCTGTGGCCTTCCACAGACTTACTGTGTGTAAGTATGTACTATATGAGTATTTACGTGCACACATGTAAGACGTTTAACCAGTAAAAACACATCTGCGGTACAGCTAACACATGATAAAAAAAGCGCGTTTTAGTTTCTCAAAGAAAAACTGTCTTATGTTACGTGCATGCTGTGATCATGGTCAAATGAGGTGTACAAGGCTGTAGTGTTTACATTTGTTTTGGGTTTTTTTGCAGATCAGGGATCAATCAGTGGAGAGATCAGCAGAAGCCTTCTCAGATTCTCCAGAATGTGGCCAAAGTGAGGGGTGTCCCTTCTCCACGCATTGAGGGAGATGGCAGCTCACTGTCTTTCTCAGGAAAACAATACAACCTGCAAGATTTTGGTATCTGTTTTCTGATACCCTGTTCTTTTAGTATTAGCGGTATTGTTAATTTTATCTCCTATCTCACTGACTGTGAGTTAAAATTCTGTTGAAAGTTACTGTTTTATTTTTAGTTTCAGGCTATTTCATTAACATTGAATGTATGTCAATATCCTGTCACTTTTGATGGTTATTATCTACCATGTTCTTTACAGAGGCAAACACTGTGATTCATCCACACTTGGGCCCAGCCAAAGAAAGGCTGGCTCTGCATGTCCTCAGGAAACAGGGTTTGGTACCGGAGCATGTGGAGACCAGAACCCTGTTCAGCTCCCACCAACCAAATCTGTCCCAGGTTAAAACAACTCCAGCACCATTTACAGAATGGATTCTTTGTGCTATGATATGTAGATTTACAGTGTGAACACAATTCCCTTCAAAATTAACATTTTAATGTTGTTGTGTAATAGCTTTGTTTAAAAAAGAAGTCCTTTTTCACAAATGCAGGGACGAATTCAAATGTGGGTGGACATTTTCCCCAAGAGCCTGGGTTTTCCCAAGCCTCCATGTGACATCACTCCACGCAAGGCCAAGAAGTACGAAACTTTACGAAAGGATTATATTCTTACATAATGCATTGAAGGATGAAATATAATTGTATATTTTAAACAGGTACTTCTTGCGGGCAGTCATATGGAACACGACTGATGTAATTTTGGATGAAACGAGCATCACTGGAGAAAACATGAGTGACATCTATGTTAAGGGGTACAAAACCATCCTGGTTCTTAACCTACTTGTTCATTCATATTCTGTATATAGATATGTTCAGCATCAGTGTGCATTTTCGTACCCACAAGTACCTTAACTGAATGAAACATTACTATATTTTTCAGATGGATGCCAGGAAGGGAGGATGACAAGCAGAAGACTGATGTCCACTACAGATCCCTGGATGGAGATGGAAATTTCAACTGGAGGTTCATCTTTGGCTTTGACTACCTGCCTGCAGAACAGCTGTGTGTTGTCTCAAGGAAAGTAAGTGAACAAAGCATCAAGAGATTGCTGTTTATAATCTCATCAGTTTTACTGTGGTGATATAATAGCAGGTGTCCAATCCAATTGAAATCTGTCTCTTTACAGGAGCACTTTTGGAATCTGGACAAAACTGAATTTAGGATTCCTCCTAAACTGATCATCCAGATATGGGACAATGACAAATTCTCCCTGGATGACTACTTAGGTGAAATTTTAATGTTATTTATTTCATTTAATGCCACGACCAGACAAAGGAACAGCTTTGATAGTCAGATATCTACTATCTGGTACACTGATACAGTGCATATCACTGTATCAGTGTACCAGAAAGACATGTTTAATTTTGATCCATATTTCTGTCACAGGCTCGGTTGAGTTGGACCTACTCAAACTAATCCCCCCTGCTAAGACCCCAGAAAAGTGCAGCTTGAAAATGCTGCCAGGGATGCCGGGATCTGTCTTCACCAAAAAACCCCAGCCCAACTCCCTCTTCTCCCAGAAGTCTGTGCGAGGCTGGTGGCCATGTGCAATTGAGCAAGACGGGAAACATGTGCTTGGTGTATGTTCATTTCTGCACCCCAGTCCTCGGTAAAGTTTTTTTTTCCCTAGGATAATGTTTAAAGCTGCCATTCAAAATTTCACAGGGGAAGGTTGAGATGACACTGGAGATAGTGGAGGAGAAGGAGATGGAGGAGAGACCTGCTGGGAAAGGCAGAGATGAGCCCAACATGAATCCCAAACTGGACCCACCCAAGTAAAAAGATGGTTCCCTAAACATAAACTGTGAATCTTTTTCCATTAATTAATATTATGTAAACATTGCTTTATCGCTCTCTATTCAACAGCCGTCCTGACACATCCTTCTTCTGGTTTACAAACCCTTGCAAGACCATGAAGTTCATAGTGTGGCGTAGATTCAAGTGGATCTTCATTGCAGTGATTCTTCTTCTGCTGGTTATCTTGTTCTTTGGGATCCTGTTCTACTCTCTACCTGTAAGATCACCCAATTTGCTGATGATTTCTCTCTTTGATTATTTCTAAAATAAGCATAGCGTTGTTTTATCCATCAAAACTCTCTGTGGCAATTTGTTTAGATAATTTTAAGTGTTACCTTGAAAGTTGATGTGATTTGTTAATATAGTGGTTGTAAATCTGAAACCTTTTGTTCTCTCCACAGAATTACCTCTCAATGAAGATTGTGAAGCCTTTCTCCTAAGAAACATTCTGGAGACACCGTCTACCTTCCTGCGTGATGTCTGCAGTTCTGTGCACAGTTGATAGCCCTCAGAAATATTCAGTAACTTTCTTTGCTGATACCATAGCAGACTAATTAGCACTGTCTATTGCATATTTTTACACTTTCAGTATTACTTTCATCTGTTGTATATCAAATCCATATATTCTCTCTTATATCAAAATAGTAAAAAAGAATGTCAAGACAAGAATGTGATTTTAATAAATTTTAATATATAAAAATTGTTTTGTGTAAATTCATTGCGTGTTTAGTATGCTATCTAAAGAAGATCAGACTTTAGTCCACTGACATTAAATTGGTTTGATCAGCAATGAAAAGCACCTCTTCTGTCCATTTAACTTATGATTGTGGTTCAGCAGACCTATACAGGTGTAAATAATTTAAAAAATATATTTCATTCACTGCACACCTAAATTCATGGCACATTACACAGCATGTCATATGGATCATTAAAATGCGACGGAGTGGCGTGATAGCCAGAAAAGAGTAGACATTTTCAGGAAACGAACCACAAAGACCATGTCAAATAACTTTAAAGACATTAGGCAGTCCAAAAGACTTACTACAGATATTTAACTACAGCTAGGGCAACTGAGTTTTATCTGCTATTACAGTGCATTTAAAATTGCACGACAGTAAACTCATTTTTGCTCAGTTGCTAGGATACTGATTGTTCCATCCCGCCTCTTTTCCCAAGAAAGTGTTTTGATTGGTTTGATTTTCTCCTGCCCTAAAGAAACACCAGCTGTCGCAACGACGAGAAAGTAAACCAGTAACGGAACGACAACATTTGGAGTGATATGTAGTTTGGAGAGAAATACTTTAGATATATATTTATATGAAAGTAAATGAATAATTGTGTAATGCATCACCACCAGACGTCTTATACAAAGAAGGACATGCTTGTAAGTCGTCATGTATCTATTTGTTTTAATGGAGGCTGCGCTGCTAGCTTGATCAGGTTGGACTAGGTTTGTGCTATCCACAATAATCGGAGCTAGCGTATAATGGCTACATTATTTTTAGTCGATCAAAGCTATGTTGGCTCAAGATGACTAGTGTTTTGCACTGCAGTGTTTGTTCGTATCAAGCAAGTAAAAGGTATCAAACATATTTTGTGCCACGAAGAACTGATTCACAGTTTTTTATCGTTGAAGTAATGTGAAACGTCACGTATACAGTTAATCAGCTAGCTCATTGTAGCTTTGTGGAAGCTATCAGCACCCGCTTTTTTCCCCAAGTCATTCTTCCCGTTGACCGTGTTGTTGGTAAAAGTTGCACCAACATACCTCAGGAAAGAGGCTAAATCAAAATCTGTGTACTGCGATCTTAAAGCTGCGACTCATCCCCATGAATTTCATAGCTCCATAACGTGGAAGAAGTGGACCGAAGTAATAAACACCTGTTTTAATTTTTACTGGGCTGAGTGTGACTTCTGTCCTAGAATAGACATTAAAAAATATTTATGCTTGTTGTATGCGAAGTCTATGTATGTATAAAGTTGTGAAATATATCGCACCTTTTCAGTGTGGCAATATTCTTCTCTCAAGCAGTTATTTGTGACTCGTCTTGTGTGACCTGTGAAAGATGGATGAACTGATGGATTCTCAAAGAAGGTAAAGCAGACAAGTTAACGGGCTTCAAACTCTTTGTTCATGATCTGACACATGCTTGTGTAGTATATTCATAGGATGTGCCTTTTAAAGAGTGCGGTCTAGCTAAAAGGGAGATGCGCAATTACAGCCATGAGAGTGCATTTTGGCCATTGAGTCTACTAACAGGGGCTTCTGTCATTTTGTTTTCATTTTTTTCTACTGCAGTTTGACTGATGAAGTCAAGCCAGAAGATGTCAAGAACGATGTTCCACAAACTAACCTTACAGATGGAAAAGATGAACCCTTCTGTGAACCATCAGTGTCTGACACTGCAAAGGACTGTGCACTAACAGAGACCACACATGATGACGTAGCCTCTCAGAATTCAATGGAGTGTGGCTCCGCAGTTGAACTGGATGAATCTGTTATTACAGGGAGTGGAAGTAACACAGCTCAACCACACTGTTCTAATGGGCAGAAATCTAAGAGGCCCAGCTCACCTGGTCCCCACCCCGTTAAAACAACCTGTGTTGCTTCACATTCTGCAAATCCAAAACTCACCCTCTGTCTTAGTAATAGTCCCAGGAAGGGTGTAAGTACACCCAGTGATGTGGAGATGCTGAGCCCTGACAGTCCCATCTGTAAAAGCATGATCCTCAACAACTCTGGAGACAAGGACCATGATGACAACACTTGTGCCGAGGACGCTGGCTGTTCAAAGGCCCAGGTGATGGGATCTCAGCAGATTGTCAGAGATGTTGATTCTGGAAGTTTGGCCAAAGAAAGAGTCCATCCTGTTGCCATGGGAACAGATGCTGCTGCCATCACAGAGTGCAGTGGCTCATCTAATATGAGCCAGGATTTGAGTGAAAGCCAGTCAGGTGCAGTTTTTGCAAGGTACTTTTGAACACTTTAATGTCCCTTCTTCACTCTGTGTCTTTTATAATTAGTGATTCACCTTATGTCCTTGCTCTATTACACTGACACCGATGTTCAGTTATAGTGTAATAGATTTACCTGATCTGCTTTTGTTCTATGCAGCGTTTCATTTGGACTGCATAACATGGAGAAACGATGGCTCGGGACACCTATAGATGAGCTGAACAGAATACCCCAATGTGCCCCACCTCTGTCTCACCTGAAAGTAGTGCCTAATCATACTGTCACTGTCAGAGTGAGTCAACAGTCATTTGTTCTTTTGTTAATCTTTGCATGTGGTGATGAAGCCTGCAGTCACAACAAGAATGTTCATGCAGATGTGGCAGGGCATTGTGTGGTGGGACTATATTTGATGTTTTAATAACAGGAAATAGGAAGGGGGAAAGTAGGAGAGAGAATGTGAAAAGGACTCTTGAGATACAGAAAGCGTGAATGAGAAAAAGGGAGACAGTGCTGTGCCAAGTGAAGCCATCCTCCATGATCCCCTCAGGGCCTCTTGTCAGTAAAAGTCCAATCAGACTGTCCTCCACTGCTTGTCCCACAGGAACACTGTCAGTGCTGCTGTGTAGCTACAACTTGCTCATACCATCAACAACCACTGACACCTAAATTATACTCTAGCCATCACAAAATGAATTTGGATTTATAATTACTGGTACTCTGCTTTAAAACAAAACAAACAAAAAAAAAAAACATGATCGCTTTCAATTGTTTAGTTGGCTGGAAAAATTAGTATATGACATGTTCATTTTCTACCCTTAACTTTTTATGTAAGCATATATATAAAAATGATATTTTACGTATACATAAAATGTACATATATAATACATATTTTCTACATAGCTATCTAGGTTACATAGTGAACTGTTTCTTAATTTCACAAGATTCATCACATCTACCACATGTCCTACAATTCAGAAACAGCACTCATTCTATTAATAAGTACAGAGATTGAGATGTTATCTCAATCATCATCTAAAAACAACAGCAGCCTGTAAAGATGTCTTGTGTTCTTTGTTTTTTTCTGTTACAGACAGATCTTCTCAGAGAGGGAGAGGTCCCCGTCCCTTACCCAACCAAGTTCAAAGATGCCTGGGATGATGTGTCAGTGAAGATGCCCTGCTCTGAGAAAAATTTGTTTCCAATGGAGACTGAGGTATACTACTTGTATTTCTGTTCTTCAGCTGTATCACAGCCTTTCATCAAAACAGGAGGTTAGTTACTGTAGGAGCATTGTAATAAAAACTGTATGTAATGTTTTTATGTCTTCTAGGATGGAGGTGGTGTCCAAAGTCGATGGGATCTGATTCAATCTGCCTTACAGGGAGGGTTTAAAAGTTCTCTGGATGTGAGGGTAAGACTGTGCATTGCTGCTTTGGGCTGTAATCTCAACTAAAATCTAAATAGACACCTAACTGCCTCTTCTGCTTCAATTTAGACAACAAAGCAGTTGAAACCTCTATTCTGTCACCTTCTCTCAAGTGTCCCCCTGAACACACAGTTAGTTCACAAATGAGTAATCACAGAGAGAAAAATACATGACATAAAGTTAGCATTTAAACATTACTGCACTGACGCTTGTGAATTTCTGCTCATACATTTTTCCACTTAAACCATCTCAACAGTTCCAAACATGCTGAACCTATTCCGAAAACAGCCACATGGTGGCAGAGTTTCCAATAGTTTATTCTTCATGGTGTGTGAAAGTAGTCTTGTGATTTGTAATCCCTAATGATGTTTTGTGCATTTATTATTGTAAAATGCTGCTGTACAGTGGTTTAAAAACAGTTCTATGAATAAGTAACTCTTTATTCTCTTCTTTAGGACGCAATACTGAGGTATAACACAGGCCATGCAAAGAAGTGGGACTTCACTGCCCTGAACCTTCTTTGCACAGAGGTAAGCTGCTGTGAAGGCGATGCTTACCTGTTTTTCATTCCTAATGCAGGAAGAACATCTCATGTAAATACTATAAACAATATTTCAATACCAATGCATGTCTTACTCAGACCTCTCTGCTCAACATGAAGGATGTGAAATTCAAATCGAATTTATTACATGGTAGATGGGAAACCTCATAAAAAATTATTTTCCATTGTGAAAGGTTTTTGTACTTCTATAGATTTACTATATGAATAAACACCTCATCATTGGTGTGTATCACAGTCGACAATTGTTCCCCATGAACTTGTAGATGCTGTCGGGTTTGTTTAACTCGCCATGATTATGTTTTCAAAATGTATCTTAATGAAGAATAAAGCTAAAGCTGATAGTGAACTAGAGTCGTTTAATCACAAAGGGCTTTTCTTTGTTTGGCTGCAAACTCATTAGCATGAGTCGTACCCTCACGGTACCTGCGAGTCTCAGGGGAGCCTCATACAGTTAGGACAGATGAGCACAGAGCATAGCGGCAGCAGCTGTTGCAGGTGAACCAGGGGAATGTTTCCTTTCTTTCTGTCTCTCTCCTCCTTTCTTTTTACCACTTCTTGTCCTCTGTTCAGACAGTTAGGGACTGTAATTACATACCTGTTGTTAAAGATACTTCTTCCCATGTGGAATGAATATTACCTGTCTTTCAGTATTGTAAGGTTACCTTTCTAAACTGAGGAATTTCCAGGTTAAACTTCAGTCCTTATACAAAAATTACCTCAATGAACATAAAGAATTAGTAGGACAGCCTCTCTACTGCCGACTTCACTGGGAAATTGAGTCTATTGTGGACTATATTACCACCCAAAGTGCCCATAAAGGAAGCATGGAATATGTATGGATAACAATATAATTTCAGCCTAAATCCTAATTTGTTGCCTACATTTGACAAATTGTATGGTTAAGCCATTAAGAACAAGATCATTATTCTAATGCAGCACTCACAATTAAGTTTGTGCTGTTACAGTCCAGACAGATTGGTATTAAAACCTTATGTTTGTCCCTTCCCATCATGGATTACTCAGCTAAATTCAAACAATTCTAAAATGGTCTCTTTCTTTTTTTCCCCTCCTCTTAGAAATAATTTCTCAGAGTAAGGCCGAGAGCACGGTAGATCAATAGCCGTCTAAACCTTTTTATAGCTTAAACCAATTTAATTAAAAGGCTCCATTAAATCTGTAAGGATGCTAAGTAAGGCCAGGAAGAAAGTCACTCTTTGGGAAGCTATTGCATCAGCGACTCCAACTGTCCACTCGCTGCCCTGAGCACAAGATTTCCACCTCCTTTATTTTTTTTTTTCCTCTTTGCTGCCAAGGCATTTTACAAAGGAGAGTGATGCCCACAGGAAAAAGACAGGCAAGGATTGGAAGTCACAAGTTGTTAGTAAAAACATGATATGTGCAGAAACTAACTAATGTCAGTGTGTGTGTGTGTGAGTATATGCATGTGTACAAATACAGAATACCTCTTTTCTATTCATTTATTTCCAATCAGCTGGTGAATGAGCATCATGGCAACACTTGAGCGGAAATGATTAACAGTTGCCATTCCACACCAGACACGTGCCATCCAAAGTGATTTATCTTTGATGTACAGTCTGATATGGAGAAGAGTCACATGGTCGACACGGTGGCATTAACCATTCTGTGATAGTGGGCAATCCAGCTGATTAATAACACATGGTGCACATTGTGTACGGTGCTTTCTTTAAAAAAAACCTCCAAAAAAACCCCAAGCAACACCCCTCTTTCTCTGCAGTTTGATTACCAACTGTTGTACTCTTTAGCCAAAACCACCTAATTAAATCTAGAGCAACATTTTGTTGCCCAGAGATAATTGTCAAGAGGTACATTGCCCCTGAGCCAGTGATTGACACTCCGCTCTACATGTAATAGCCATAGGAGGGAAAAAAGAGTTATCCAAATTAGGGGTTGTCTGTAAATTGTCTTAGTGTTTTTCCTCCGCCAAATGAAACTGTCACTGTGTCACTTTCTGATGAATGTCTGAGGGCTGAGCGAGGAAGCAGTCGGAGAGACGACACAGCTGATGCTCCACTACTAGATAAAGATTCAGCAGCAACATAACAGTACTATTCCTCTTATTTTTGTCACTTTTTTATTACTTAGATTTTTTTTTTTTCATCACTGTCACATGTTGGAATTGCCCCTAAATGCATTTTATTTATCTAAATTTAATCATAAATTTAAGAGTCGAGAAGGTTGAGCTGCCAGTAAATTAAAATAAAGTAATGGAAGATCAGTGTGTAATTGATCATTACCCTATGCAGAACTAAATCTGGCTGTCGTGATGGAACTGTCATATTTATTAAAGTGAAATGTATAGTTTGTGTGTGCAGCTGAACCTTGTGGCCAGCTGCTGTAGCTGTGGGAAGGCTGGGGAGAATCATCTTTCTCCCCTCATCCTGCTGCATCACTGACTACCATCTATTAGTCCCACAGGAGCGCTTTATGATGTCTGCCAGCTCATTACTTCTGACAGCATTTAGTCAGACCTGCTCTGCAGCCATATAAATGCCCCTGGCCAAATCAACCACCAAAGACTTCCTGTTGAAAATCAAGCCACCCTGCCACTCTCTCCACAATTGGTCATTTGCATTTGTTCCAGAAGGTCCATTTAATCAGCACAAGCTCCCCTGCTTACCTTGATAGAACCAGGCAAGTGATTGATAACAGTGACATTCGAAGCCAATACACTCATAAATGATTGCGTTGTAAATCTGGGTGTATGATGGAATAACTGGGTGTTTATTTTAGAGGGAATTGCAGATGGATGCTGAGGTAAGCTACAGGCTGAAGTATGGATGCCTCGGCAGTGGCGGGCTCATTCTCAGATTGATGGTAGTTTCTTCTGAAACAGGTTTGGTGTAGTGAGTGGCTCTGCAGCATTTCTGCTTCCTTTATTCTTTACCCCACCAAAGTGTTATTGATATCTGAGGAGTGGGAGTTCACCCAATAACAACAGTACACCTGTGCTGTCTTTACTGAAACTTGGGTTTTCTTGTTGGATGTGAGAGATTTCCTTAGATATTGGTTACTGGTACTGGATTTTGACCTCAGGCCCCAGACTGTTATTAGAAAAATTGAACTTGTCATCAAATAGTTGTCTTCCACAAAATCCTAACTCTCTGTCTCACCAACACAGTGCTAAACCTTAAACAAGTCTTGCACAGTTACGCAGTCAAAAGCAGCTGGCATGTTTGCTTTTCACATTTACAAAAGGTGATAGGAGTACTGGAAAATGGGTTTATCAATTGATGGCTTTACCTGAGAGAAAAAAAAGGTGGACATTTGAGTGAGGGAGAGGGAGAATTTTAGTTTACAACTAATTAACTAATGGGACCAATTTTGGAAATATATTGGATTTTGTGATATGAATGATTAATTGCAAGAAAATATTTTCCAGGTGATGGGGGGACGTGCATGATATTTTTGTTAAATTTACTTTTTACTAAACATTTGTTTGAAAAAATCAGTGGTGTTACAAACCAATGTGTCACTTCAGATATAATTAATCACTGCTGCTGGCAATGAGTAAGTGCCCACAGAGATGTTTCACTTAACAATACTTCAGCTTGTGTGTTTTTCTTTTATCTCCAGTATCTTGAGCATAGTGAGGTGCAACACCTGTTTGAGGTGGTACTACCTGCCATGGTTGACCTGGCTTTAAGCGCTCCTCGCCTCTGCACCATGGTAAGTGTTCACTACTTTTCGATATGTACAGCACACAACGTGCAATGAAATCACAAGATGACAAAAAGAAACTGGGTTAAAAAGTAATAGTTCTTAAAATATGTTGGAGAAAGAATGTAAGTGCATGTAGGGGCAAAGGGTTAGATGTTGTACAAGATCAACTCATGAGTTACAACTGGCAGATAATGAATAACCCATTTTGGTCCAATTCTAGTTCTGCTTCATTAGAAAAAAGAACCGAGAGAGGAGAGGTTCATGTCATGTCCTGTCATCCAGCTCATGTGTTATGCTGGTTCACGTCAGGAGACCTCACTTATTTTTGCATTCAGTGCACTAAGCTGGGACTGCTTGTGAAGTTTAAAATTCTGCGTTTGATATCAATGGCATCAAACATCAAAGGACCTCTCTTTTATTCACATTAAATGGAGCTGATCTATGGCACAAATCCTTTAAATGTCATCTCCATTTGTCTTTGTTTTCACTCTCTGTCATCAATTATAGCAACAGAGGAATTATAAGATTGGTATTCTAGTAATCATGTTATCTATTTCAGACTCTTCGATTTAATTTGATAAAGGGAATTCAGCTCCCGCTGTGGGCAGGATAGGAAAATCCCTCTAGTTACTACTGGAGACAGAAACCAGGGGCAGAAAGTTAAGCAAGGCTGGTTTAACTGAAGGAGGGGATTTCTGCTACAGATTTTACCTCATAAGAAAACTATATGTAGCAGTTAGATAATTAAGCTTTTGGACTCCCTCCATTTTGTTTTGCAGTATTAAGCTTCAAGGCTAATGTTTATGTGTGTGTTATTAGAGCAGGTATTGATTTGCTAACTGGGCAGCCTTGGGAGGCTCTTTAGCCCTAATCAGTGAAGATGGATGGGACCCATGTGTCTGACTGAGCGAACCTGGGGGAGAGCAAGAAAACCAGGACCTTAATTACTACCACCCATTTACCTAATGGAACTCTCCTTGTCTCCTCTGCTTGCTAGATTGCTAAACTAATTATCTACCCTCATTAGCCCTTCAACCCACACTATTACGCCCACATTACCTTGTATGTTTTTTCGGCATCTGTCCTTGCTTCTATAATCCTTTGTCACACACTTGTTGTCTTCCTGCCGTGACCCCATACTTCTGCTTTTCCTATTGTTCTGAGTTCGCAATTCCTCTCTCTTCCCAGCCAATTCCTCTACTGAAGTCAAGGATGAATCATTCCCTGACTCTGTCTCAGGAGCAAATAGCCTGTCTTCTGGCCAACGCCTTCTTCTGCACATTTCCCCGACGCAACTCCCGAAAGTCAGAGTACTGCAATTATCCCGAGGTCAACTTCTACAGGTAAAGATACCCTGTTCATTGGGGAAAAAAACTAGAATGGTACAAAACAATGATCTGTAGCTCGTTGTGGTAATTGAGTGGGCTGCAGTGGTTACTATTTTATTCATCAGTCCCACAGTGAGTCTCTTTGTAAGCCTTCACTGTAAGCAGGATACTGAGCAG
The DNA here is from genome assembly GCA_900323345.1 of Pseudochromis fuscus. NCBI lineage: Eukaryota > Metazoa > Chordata > Actinopteri > Pseudochromidae > Pseudochromis > Pseudochromis fuscus. The sequence goes on along the minus strand of OOFC01029096.1, from coordinate 1,330 downwards.
ATCTTAGCATCTTAGGCTTTTTTAAGCATATTTCCCAGGCAAGGTTTTCTGACACCATTTCCACCAGTGTTTTGTCAAGTAATTAGGCATCAAATACAATATATAATTGTGATTACAATTTTCCCAATTAATTGTAACTACCCACTTTTTTATGATCCTCTCATCCAAAGTAAAGTAATCTGATTTCCATTAGGGGGCACTACTGCCTTGAAAACCCTTCATAGATGAATTCCTGTGTTTTTACTCATACTGTATGCTCAGTGTAGAAGTAAAGATTATTTTTTTGCTCGCATGCAGTAGGTCATATTTTAGGATCTGATTGTGTCTGGCTGTTGAACAGAGTTTGTGGTGTCATATTTGTTTTTGTCAAAGAATATAGTACAAGCTGTAACAACACCTATCACTTTATAGACTTCAGGACAGGACAGTGGGCTGGTGATTTTTGTCCATGTTTTTGATATACAGGGTGTGTGGGGAAAGAGATCAGAGTAGGAGTGTTAAAATTGGTGTTCTCTGCTTCTACCTACTCAGAAGCAGTGGTCTGTTACCGAAGCTTGGGGTGGCTAATTGAAACAAATTGTTTTGACAGAGTATTTTAAAGTGCACACTTGTCTGTCTGTCTCGAGCACCTCGTACAGTGTTGCTGTGTCACTTTATTTGAGAGAAAGGAAAGTGATGCATGTGTGTAGTCAGAGCTAAACTTAAGAGAGTGATGGCTACTTCACTGCTGCATCTGAAGTACAAAACTAGTGTAATGTAATGTTCAGCAGAAGCTGTGGCAGTATTACAGGTTAGCTTGTATGTAGGAAAGAAAACATTTGAGATATTATGATTAAAATACTGAATACACCGTTATGTGCCAAAATGATTGGTGTTATGTTTACTGAACCCCCGCTGTCAGTACCACCTCAAACAGGTGTTGCACAAACGTTTATGCTGACTCAAACATGTTCAGACTAGTTTGAAAAATTTGAATTTCCAGTCAATAAAGTTACGTTACTTTGTTTATAGTCATGTACCGTATTTTCCGCACTATAAGGTGCACCTAAAAGCCTTTATTTTTCTCAAAAACCGACAGTGTGCCTTATAATCCGATGCACTTTACATATGGATCTTTATTAGTTAATCATGGCTGCCGTAGTCAGGGGGCGCATATTGTGATTGCACTAACGTTTGATTTACCGTAGCAGTATCAGACTGTTTCTTTTACATGTTTACTGAATCAGGGAAAAGTTCCCTCCATGTTTGTGATGCACTAACTAGGTGATAAAAAGTTGCACTACCTGTTAAAGATAAAACTACGTCACTGACGTTACCTCGGAGAAAAAAA